>VXAB01009957.1:396005-429491 GCA_013399175.1 Odontophorus gujanensis
AAAAAAAAAAAAAAAAAAAAAAAAAAAAAAAGGATAAGTGCTACTGGAATCTGTTTCCAAACTCAGCTATGCTGCCTTGAAATTATTTGTGGATAAAATAGCAGAGGTCTGAAGAGGTTGAAGATTGAGCTGTCAATCCGTGAACAGAATCCTACAGCAGATGAATGAGAAATTGATAAGAGCTCCAATTCCTCCGATGCTGAGCTGTAACATGCTATCCTATCACCTGGCATTTTGGGTGAACATTTTTAAAAGCCACTTTTCATAAAGTAAGAACAATTTATTTCACATAAAAGGCTCTGTAATTAGATCCCTAGGACTGAAGCCAGATGTGTCTGTTCTTCAGGCAATTTGCTCAGTTCTATTAGCATTTAAACAATCAAAGCTAACCTTTGCAGTTAGCATGCCAGATAGGGGAAGCTCATCTCTAGCTGTGTCATTTCCATCCCCACTAAGAAGCAGCACATGAATTTACCAACCAGGGTTACAGGAGGAGCTGAGAAGAAAAGCCTGTAGTAAAATAACACCTACACACCATGAAACCTTTCCCACGTGAGTCTCCTCTCAGGAAAGGAGGCTCCTTCTGTTGAGATGCTTTAAACAAAACAACTTGCCAACTGCTGGATGCAGAGATTGTGGTCCTGCACCATCTGATATTGCTAGCTTGCTTCCAGCCGAAGGTAAATGATGCCAGTTGTAGGCAGGTTTGTGGGACAGAGAGACAAAAAAAGGGCAGGGAATGTAAAATTATAGTGTGTGTTGCTGCTTGGTTGTACAGTGTGTGGCAGTAAGAGTCCACAAAAACTTAATTTAAAACTCCCTGAACTCAGAGGAATCACAGAACTGTAGGGGTTGGAAGGGACCTCCAAAGATCATCGAGGCCAACCCACTGCCAAAGCAGCTCCCAGCACAGCTTGCACAGGTAGGCGTCCAGGTGAGTCTTTAATATATGAGAAGGAGACTCCACCACCTCTCTGTGCAGCCTGTGCCAGTACTCCATCATCAAGGCATTATAGGATCATAGACCATTAAGGCTGGCAAAGACCTCTAAGATCCAGTCCAACCATCCACCTACCACCAACACTGCCACTAAGCCACGTCGCTAAGTACCACACCTCCACATTTTTTTGAACATTCCTTGGCTTTGCTGAGAGGAAGGGCAGACCCTGAGACAAAGGCCCAAGCAGAAATCACTGCCTGCCTATCTACTGAAATCAAAGAGATTCGTGAAGGTCCAAGCAGACAAGGAGTGCAGAAAGCAGAGACTTGCTGTAGTTGCTGGAATGTTGCCCAGGCAATGACTGAAAGGACCTTGTCTGCTGCTCTGCTCGCTGGATTCTGTAAGGATTCACCACGGTCATCCTGATTTGATCCTAGATATAGAAAGGTGCTGTGAATGCCAGAGGAATCGTGGAATGCCTTAGGTTGGGATCATCCCATTCCAACCCCCAAGAAGGCGAGGTGCATCATCACAGGAACTTGTAACATCTCCTAAAACCAAACCTCACTCGATTCACAAAGAGCAAAAATGTCTATGCAGAGGAGAACAAGATGTGCAGAGATACTGCAGGCAGAGGGAAAAAACCCACCTCGTTTTTTTCTCTCTCACAGAGGAAAAATGATGCATCCCTTGGAGGGGAAATCAACAGCTGGCAGCTGCTGTGAGTCTGTAGATGTGAGGCTGAGCAATTGGGCAGAAAGCACAAGGTCCTTCTGCTGCATCACCTCCTCCCCAACAGCGATGGAGAGCAGGGGGGGAGGAAATCATTGAGAAAATGAGTGCTAACAGGAGGGGAGGATGTCACCCGGGGCAGTTCTCTCCCTCTGAAGGAGGTGTTGCACTCAGGGAACACCCCTCTCCCATAGGGTCACCTGTGGGGCCAGTTGTAACCAGTTCAAAGCTGGGAGACAGAGCTCTGGCTCCTGTGGGGATCTGGAAGGAGGCAGCTGAGTTCCCCCTGGGCAGAGAGCAGGGATATAAGGAGACGCTTCTGTGGGCAAAGTGAAAACACAGAGAGAGCTGGGGAGAGGATGCAGCTGCTGGCTCTTTGCTGCAGGGCCTCGCTGCTGCTGCTCTTTCTGCCGTGGGCTGGTGGTGAAAACAATGCGGAGCTGCTGTCCCTGCAGGTACTGGGGCTGGAACTCCTGGGGACACGGGGACAAGAGCAGGGCTGCCCATCCGCTGCTGCAGCTACCACTTCTCACTTCTGCTTCCCCCTCCAGGAGCTCCTGGAGGCTTTGGAGCAGCTCCAGGGCGAGGAAGGGGCACCAGCCCTGGAAGATGAGCTGGGGGCTGAGGCTGAAGCTGACGGCTCTGAGTGGGATCTCCTGGGTTTAGAAAGCAGCCCGGTGGGTGCCCTGCTGCCAGACCCCAGCCCTCCCCAACCGGTGGAGGGGCAGAGCCAGTGGAGGAGTCTCCTCTCCTCCTACGGACGGAGGCTCTTCTCTGGCTGCTTTGGGACGAGGATGGAGAGGATCGGCGTGCAGACGGGGCTGGGATGCAACCACTACAAAGCCCGTAGGTCCTGGGCCAGGCCCAGGAACTCCCTGTGGCCAAAGCAGAGGGGATAGGGGCAGCTGGCTGCCAGCCTCAGAGCAGAAACCCTCCCCCTCCAGCTCTTTGCCCCTTATTTTTTTCAGGCTTCTGGAGGAGAAGGAGAAGCTGAAGACAGGACTGGCTCTCAAGTACTGCTTGTATCCCACCACCACACAGCCAGGCTCCCCCTGGAGCTTCTGGGATTTGGGGTATACAGCAATAAACGTTTTGTATGAAGCCTCCACTGCCTTTTGTGAGTGCTTTCTTTGATCATGGCATAGCACACATAGAAAGCTTCCCCCCCCGCCCCCCCCCCAGCATCCTCCACTCCCTCTGCCCTAGGCGAGGTCCTTGGCACGGGGCAGAGCACCCTGCCAGGTCTGGAGGGCCATGTGACATCATTCCATGCTAGGACCCACTCTGGTGACCCTTCTTGCTTTGCTGGAGAGGCACTGATGGGCACCAGGGCCAATTCCAGGCTGCTGGCAGCAAGCTGGGATGCCTCCCCTGAGCATTTCACCTCTGCTAGCTGTGAATCCTCCCAGTAGGTGGGAAAAGGGCTCGGGGTTAATTCCAAGTAGTGTCCTACACATGTCCCGTCCCATGGGCTATGCCAAATTTGGCATGGCGGGCTGCCACGAAGTGCCACTGAGGACAGAAGAGCTGCATGGCTTTAAAAATACATTTGGCAGCAGCCGAAGGGCAGCCAGGCCTTCAGGACCGGGGACAGACGCCAGCAGCCTGCAGCGAGGAAAGCAGCCGCTGCAGGGACACGTTGCACATCATTACCTTTTCAT
The DNA here is from genome assembly GCA_013399175.1 of Odontophorus gujanensis. Taxonomy (NCBI): domain Eukaryota; kingdom Metazoa; phylum Chordata; class Aves; order Galliformes; family Odontophoridae; genus Odontophorus; species Odontophorus gujanensis. Next base: position 399,339 of record VXAB01009957.1, read on the forward strand.
TTTGGTTCCCAAACTGACGGTCTCGAGTCTACTCCGTGCTGGTGAGACCTCACCTGGAGCACTGTGTGGGGTCCTCGGAACAGGAGAGATGTGGACCTGTTGGAGCACATCCAGAGGAGGGACACAAAAACGATCCCAAGGATGGAACACCACCCTGCGAGTGGTGATGGCACAGGGGAAATGGTTTCCAACTAAAAGACAGGAGATTTAGAGTGGATACAAGGAGAAAGGGTGATGAGGCACTGGCACAGGCTGCTCAGAGAGGTGGAGGTGCCCCATCCCTGCAGACACCCAAGGTCAGGCTGGAGGGGGTTCTGAGCACTGTGGGTGTCCCTGCTCATTGCAGGGGGTTGGACCAGATGGCCTTCATTCCAACACAACCGATTCTATTATTCTATGATTCTTAATCTAGTGGAATTGCAAGGAAAGAGAGCTTGGTTTGGTGTATGGCAGAGTCCTTTTGAAGGCTTTAGTCACTAGGAGGTGGAAGGAATCCAGATCCAGCCTCTTCCTCAGAATAGGACTACAAGGGCTCTTTACAGACTGCTCAGTCTTCAGTTGCAATGCATCAATAAAATGGACCACCATGGAAAGATGTGCACCCAGAACAGATACATCAGCAGAAGGCATCCATGTGACATCAGCCCTATGGGCAGCCTTACAGGGCTGAAGGAAAGCACATCTCACCATCCTGCAGGGGAAGTGGCAGTGCTACTCCAGCTGAGCTCTGTCCATCTGTACCATCCCTGCTCCTCTCAGGGATGCAGACACGGGATACTGTCAGCATCCTGAGTGCTCTCCCTCTGCCCTCAGCAGCTGTGCTGCTTTCTAATGTAGCCTCAGCTCCAGTCCCATGCCCTGAGAGACCAGGGCAATGTGCCTATTTCCCATACCTAAATCTGGTCACAGTACACATTTTTTAGAACCTAGTGCTCTGTTTAGAATCCCAGCAGGGTATTTACCAAGCAAATGGTTAGCAAAGCATGGCTAATGCCTTGGTCTTGTCCCTCCACTGCTGGACTGTAAAGCCAAAAGTTCACATTAGCCTTGCAAGGGTGATGATGCTGAGATACCCCGAGCAGATAAGTGAGCTTAATAGCAGAATTCTGTCATTTTACACTTCATTTGTTCTGGCACAGCTGTCAGATGGGTAACAGAGGACAGAGTTTGTAAACATGACAGCTACTGTGATGGCCAGCACGTTCATCTCACCTGTGTGCTTTCATACATGCTACCTGAAAGAGTGCATAGGCACTCCCATATTGGAAAAATACTACTGAGGTTGCAGTCAGGTCCCTAGATCTCATTTATCTGTTTGGGAATGTGGAAGAATCAAAGCAAACTATTTAACAAAAGAAAGGAGTATCTCTTGGTCCAGGTTACTGAAAGCAGCCCTGGAACATTAGATTGTTTTACATGGATAGGCCACTCAAAGCTAAATATTTCCTGAGTGTGACTGATACCATGTTCCTTCTTTCTCGGAGCTGGGTTTGTGACCTGGAGCTTGCTTTACAGATGTGCTGAGCTCTCAGGCAAAACTGACATGGAACAACAGAGGTTTTTTTTAGCACAGAGACAGCACTAGAGGACAGTTGGCGGGTGGGAGCAGGAGGAAAGAAACAAAAAACAGGGTAGCAATAGAGCTTGATTACTTTAAATTGGACACTCGGATTAATGAGCACCATTCATAATACTGATCCTCACCCATTTTCAGCTTACAAAATGAAGATCAGTAAGAAAACACTTGTAATTAATTAGAAAACTATATGGACACTGCAGTCTGGAGCGTCACTAGGAAAGCTGTGTCGGTACAAAAATGAGTACTGCTTCCATGTACTGAAAAAAAAAAGCAGTAAGGAGAAAGACAGAGTGCTTTATAATACCATTTGGAGAGCTGGGCTGACTTCAAGCTGTGCTGGGAAAAAAGCAGTGTTTGGGCTCGACTTCACAACCTTGAGAATGTCCTTTCTTGTATCATTCCAGTAGGTGGATCATGTGTTAGCATGTTTGTACACAAACACGAAGTGAAGGCACAAAAAGATGTTTTATTCTCCTATCATTATTATTAAACTGTACCCTGGAGATTGTTTCAAGAGCTATATACGTATGAAAAGTCCACGAGTTATTACTGAACTGACCTATGCAACTTTGTCACATATCCGTTCTCGCTTCAATTTCGAGTGTAAGGAACGTTAGGAAAATTTCAAGGTTTGGAATGGGGGAAAAAGTAGCTTTTATTAGTTGTGCCACACATATAAAGACAATGCTGGAAGGGCACCCAGCAGCACATCCACGTTTTTGTAAATTCTCATGTAAATGGAAGACAGTTTTAAGCTGAGCTCGAAAGCCTCAGCTCTCAAAGAAACCATCGCATGAAAGTTACTCCAGAATCTGACCATCTCCTCGTTTTATTAACGCAGGGTCAAACCTTACCACGGATGTTTAAAGAAATCCCATTAGTTTAATTGTCCAGCTGTTAATAGCATAATAAAAGAGTTTTTCTGCAGTGCCAAACTCAGCTGCCCAGGGCTGGAGGCACTCGGCGTCCCCGCAGCGGCTGCAAATGCAGATTGGGTGCTTCTGTTGTTGGCAACACACAAATACAAAGTCTTAATGGTGATCTCACCTCTACAGCGATGGGGGGAAGAGAAGTGGCCCAAACCTGAGATTTTCAGCACACTCCGTGGCATGCGGTGGCTACACGTATTCCATATATAGAAGGAGAATGCGCGTGGTACTTTAGGTATCCTAAAAGTAGCTTTGTCTTCAGGCTTTGCTCTCCAGAAAATACTCATCTGAAAAGCTTCTCGCGTTCCGTGTAAAACAGTAATTTCCCTATGGAAATCTTCTAACGGAGCGGAGTGTAGAGCTGTTGTTTCCCACCTCCATAAATCTGACCATAGGGGTCTCTTGAAAGAAAATTGCAAAGAATTTCCAACTGGACTATGTAATCACAGCGCCTGGTATCAAGAGGAGGGGGAGTGACATGAAATCACTGACTTGTGACATACATTCCTCAGCAACAGCAGCTGCTGCCTAATGACAGCTAATAAAGGGAATCTTCCCTTGACAGAGCCGCATGCCTGCAGTGGGACTGGAATGCGCCCCAGATAAATCCCCTGATAACCTAGGAAGCAGAGATCATACCAAACCCTATAAAAGACAAGCTTCCAAAGAGAGAGGATAGGAGAAAGAAGAGAGAGACCTGAAGAGCCATCTCAGAAGAAAGAGCTTGAACTTCCCACACTCCCAACGAACCCAGCGCCATGGACACTAGAGGCTCATTTTCCTGTGGTTTCCTCTTGCTGCTACTCATCCAGCTGCAGCCCAGCAGAGCCAACCCCATCTACAACCTCAGCCCTGCCAAAGAACTGGCCAGCATGGAGGTGAGAGGACACTTTGCTTTTGCCAGGTTAAACTTTTGGGGGGCTTAGAAGTGCGTGCAATGGTGTTTTTGCCTTTCTTTTGTATAGTCAGATAGCTGTGTTAGTGATTGTACGTAGAGGTCAAAGCCTTGGTTCTTCACAGGGCTTCAGAGAAGCTTTGTAGGGCTGGGATCACCCAAACTCCTGGTTGGCAATGGGAAACAGAATTCTGGTGCTGTGAGATGTCTGCTTTGGGTTTTCACTCCTGTTCTCTTAAGCAGCTGCCTCACATCGGGTTCCTTAATGAATTAGAGCAATATCCCACAGAGAGAACAAAGCAATGCATCATGGCATCCCTATAAAAATCAACCATAAACTTCCAGGTGGGTTTATCCCATTCAGTGGCAGGTACAGTGAGCCAGGACAACTCTACTTCTCTAGATTTGTGGATTTAAGAGGATAGAGTTGCACGTGGATGGGAGGTGAGGAGTAAAGCAGAGCACCCAAAATCAAACCTGTAGAAGGTGTACTTGTGCAAACTGAGAGGAACAGTATGATCGTGTAACTGTGACACATCCAGCAAAGTCTGGAGCTGTGAAATGATCACATGCTTACTTCAGTGAGTGAGACTTAGAGAACATCTATTATTACAGTAGCTTGGGGAATTATACATACTTAAGATTCTGTCTTTAAAGACCAAACCTGACAACTGAAAATTTCTTTGGACTAGCCCAAAAAGTCAGCTTATTGCAGCACCATATGCTGAGAACTAACTCCCTGCAATGATTAGGACAGTGTCAGCCAAGGCAGTCACTCTTGAGCAAGTCATAAGTTCGCCTCTCTCTACCCTACTTCTAGAGATTGACAATTAGATTATTTTAACTGGTTGAGCTGTACTTCAGCAGGCTTCCTGTTATTCAAAGCTTTAAAAATTAATACTCAGATTAAATAGCAGAAAACCTTTTCCAGACAGGTATTTTAAAGGAGATGCATATTGCTCTGAGGAGCAGCAATCCTGTGACCACTAAAGTAGAAATTAGGGGAAAGCACTGGGAGCTTTGCACAGTGATGCCCACTGCAATAAGTAGGGGTTACAAGTGAGCAGATTTTAGTCAAAATAAGAAGAGAGAGCCAACAGTGGACCAGCAGCATTGCTGAGAGCTTGGGAGTCACTATGGATTCGGAAGTACTTTGAAACTGTGTACCATTGCTCGATTGAGTGCTATCTCCCAGTGCAACACGAACCTTGCTTTGTTTCTCTGCCAAAAGCTCTTCTATCCTTGTCAGAGAGACACAGTTCTGTAGCAGACAGCATCAATTACCTCTCACATGCAGCTACCTATAGGTGGAATTACTGTAAATGGAGATTTAGCACAGAGAACAGAGCTCAGGAACCACCCACAGTTCTGGAATCCATCCTGAGAGACTCCTTAAAGGTGGCTATGGAGCCATAGACACATTCAGAGTTATGTGAGTGGAAGAGCTAATAAATGATCATGAAACTAGGAGTCTTATGAAACTAATCCTTCTCTTGCAGGCTCTTCTGGAGAGACTGGAAGATAAGTTTGCACTGATTGAAGCCTTGGAGTCCAATCCTGACCTGCAAGAGCCCAAAACCCAGGAGGAGTTCCCACCAGAACTCATAGATGACAGCGACGAGCAGAAAGCTGAACCCAAGCTAGCACCCAACACTCCTCTGTCCTACAGGAACCCCTTCCTCAAGAGACTGAGGGGGGTGCAGATGCCCAGGATGATGAGAGATTCTGGCTGCTTTGGCAGGAGAATTGATAGAATTGGCTCCCTGAGTGGAATGGGCTGCAATGGTGAGTCCAACTTAGGCCATTCTGGTGAACAGAACGGACTGTATTTATGTTTTTGCAAGAAGGGAGGAGCAAGATTTCATTTAAGTCTTTAATAACAGGAAACAGTTAAACACTATGAGAAAGGAGCTCATTTTAGTCTAATCTTTAAGCTAATATTGATTTTACAAAATAAACTTCACATCTATTGATTGCACAGGTGAAAGGATTGCTGACATTGGTGGCATATACTGAGACAGAAACAGATTCCACTAACACTTACTGCACGTTTGGTTTGCAGGTTCCAGGAAGAATTAGGATGACATCCCGACCCGTGCTCTGAAGAATGCTTCACAGAACCCGTTCCTCCCAAGATGAAAGCTGGATGCTTCCTAAACTTGTCAACAGAAAGTTATTCCTATTTTTATTTATTTATTTATTTATTTATTTGATCTCTCTCTCTCTCTTTTTTTTTTTTTTAATAACATTTCTTACTCTAGCACCGTGAGACCATCATTAAATAAAACTAACACGTCAGATGTTTCTGCCGGACCTCTCTTCCTGTCTGTTGCATTAAAATTTCTTGTATTTTCCTAAAGTCAAAAGCTTATGTTTCATTGGTACCACGGTACCCACAAGGCTGGATCTCACACAAGACCAAGAAAGTATGAAGCTGGGAAAATGAGAATGAGTTTTTCCCCAGAGTTTTTCTCTCTGTGCAGATATCTCTATAACAGATTAGCAGGAAAAAAATAAAAAAATAAAAATAAAAAAAAGCTTGCTCAACACTGGAAGACCCACAACAGTAGGTGTAGTTTCAGTAACAAGGAATTCCTTTTGCTGATACAGATCACACAGTCAATGCAACTGCCACTCCACTGCCACAAATCCCTCATGTCAGCCAAATTTACAAGATAAGAAACTAAAAAGATCACAAAACTCCACACGTTACAAGCCAACGAGAGGGAGGAAAGGGATTTCATTGTATATGCTTTCTAGCACCGACCAAATAAAGGCTACAAGCATCAACAGAAAGATACATCATTGACTGTGTCTTGTCTCACTGTGCACGTGGTTGAGCTGCTGATGCCCAGTGCTTTGTGATGCTTCTCAGGGAGCACAAATCCTATCACAGTACTGAGGGCAGGCAGGATCACCTCAGCTATGAGCAGCTTGTGCATAACATTTATTACTTTCTGGGAATCATGCAGTTCTAAACATGACTAACAGGACTACTACTCATTTAAATGTTTTTAGCTGGATTTCACATCTGTGATCTGAATTTGTCCCAAGCCATGCTTGCCAGTTACTACTCCCCCATCCCCCCCACCAGTAGATTTATATTGCCAGAACCATTCAGCATCCTAAGGATCCCCTTGGGTTCAACAGCATTGAACTCAGACTCCACACAGCTGTCCTGTGAGTCCACACACCACTGGAAACTGGGTTACGATGAGGGTCTAGTTAGGGTCCTGTTTCCAGCATCCACTACTGGAGCACCCAGGAAAGCTCATTCAGAGCATAAGAACACAGCACCAGGATGGACTCAGCTGGTGAAAGTGCACACACACCCATCAGGGAGGTTTGTCTGATACTTGAGACAGGCAAGATGCCAGTGCCATGCCAGTTGTTGGCAACAGCTCTCAGAAAACACAGCTGTAGTGAACTTGGAGTGCTAAGAACACGCCTGCACGCCTGACTTCCCACATGCTGCTATAAAAGGAGGTAAAACCAATCCTCATACTCTAACACTAACAGCCCTTGCTGGAGCTGAATGTTACCCGGTCAAGCAAAACTTGCATTGATGCATCAAGACTCCGCAAATTATCCCTCCCTGTCAGCTCCCCAGGGCACAAAACACTAAAGAGTTCAGTGGAACGTGCTAAAAATGGCAAGAAGAGTAGGCATTGCCTGACCCAAAGCCATGTGGGTCCAGCATTAAGAGCAAGCCAGTTCCCGGTGGAACAGGTCTGCATTGGTTTGCAGACAGCATGTTAACAGACCCTGAGGCCTGGCAGAACCTAATTGAAAGCAGGCAATCTAGGAAAAATGCATCAATGTGGCTAGATTTTTAGTGCTACTCCCATAAACATACTAAACCTCCCCCGGGGAAATCGCACAGACAGGTCAGAATAGGATCGTGTGCACTTGGAAAGGCTGAATGAGAGAAACTCAGCACTGATCAGCTCTGTGTGCAAAGAGCATCTCACCCAAGGATGAGCAGAGCTACCACAGCACAGACAAGGGAACAGACAGTCCCAAAGAGCATGAGACAAAAGCAACCTGCTCTGCATGGAGAAGGCAAGGACACCTGGGAGCTGAACTCCTCTTCCCAGCCCAACCTGTGCTTGAGTTCATGGCCCACACGTTCAAAGGAGGGTCCTGTCCTGCATGTAACACAAGGTGCTAAATTCACACTGCAGTCTTTGCCCTTACTGCAGGCAGAAGCAGACACCTGAAGATGCTTTATTTCTTCTGCTGTTTTCATTGCAGTGAATTTGCACGGTTGCACGTGCCAGCCACGAAAGGATGCAGGCACTCCCTCTAACTAGGACGTGCTCTCTTTCAGCAGTAGTCGGTCTTGCATGAGTCCACATCTAAATGTGAGGAGGCCTCCTTTGGGTTTGTAGTGGATCTGCCTTCAGTGCCTATACATTTTGGAAATGAATCCTGGCAGAACTTTTTGGAGACAAAAGGAGAAACTGCACCAGAGAAGAAATAAACAGCACCACACTGCAGTGAGAGCGTGAACTGAAGATTAATGTATTCATACTGTCTTCACACCTTTCAGAGACAGACACATTACCTTCTAGAGAAACTGCCCCTAAGGGAAGACAAGGTTTGCAATGTGTACTGATAACAGTGTAGGAAATAGGCCAGTGGCCACAGACCCAAACGAGCGCTTCAGTTTTGCTTTAGCAGCTGTGCTATGAGTCAGACCAGGGACGAGGAATCAGCATAGCTTGTAATGGTAAACAACCCAGAAACAGGATGCCTCCGGGACAAAGCTATTCCTGCAAAGCAAGAGCTGATGGCAAATCCAGATAACAGCGATTACATTACAAGCAACTATTCAGCACCGAGCACAGAACAGCTCTGAAATCCTGCCCTCTCCATCCTGTTTGACTTCTGAGTGCTTTATAAACATTAACAACAAAAAGAAGACATACCCAAAGGCCACCATGGAAAGGAAGAAACATCCCAGTGAGATCAGAGGAGGACCAGTGCAGCACTCTCCACCAGGCTCCAGTGACATTTGCCACCTCCTGCAATGCCTCACTTTGTAACAGCTTCTGGCAGTAACTCTGGGCAGTACATAATTCAGCAGCTTTCTTTCCTTTGAACTTGGCAGTGCAGTGATTACACGGGTATGCTTCACACACACTGTACAGCCTCATTTGGAAAAGTAGTCCACTTGGTCTGGGGGTCCTTACTCTCACACCTTTCAATCATGAAGCCTCAAAATGAGCTGAGTGTGCCTTGCAGCAGGCATCCCAGTACTGGCATTCGCTGCTGGAGTTGTACCATTGCCACCCCAGTAACAGCTAGTGGACAAGTGACATCGAAAGGGAATCTTCTGCTGGCTCCACTACCCAACCCTTTAACAGAGGGAGTGAAAGAATGCAATGGGTTTCATTATTTAAGGCTTATTCCAGCCATCAGCACAGGCAGGAAGAGATGAGGTCTCAAGACCTCAGCCTCAGAGATCTGGAGAAAGAAGAGAAAACACGAATGAAACAATGATGCAGGAAGAAACTTTAATGCCACAGAAAAGGACTCTCACACCTCATTGCTGCCCATCAGTAACTGCTGCTGTCTTTAATAAGCATCTGAGTCCTCCATCCTATGTGGACAAAACGAAAGGGAGTGGTACAACTGCTGTTCCTAATCTCAAGGCATGGGTACATCCACTCCCCCCAGCAGTATGACTCCCTTGTTATTAACAAGAGGCTGTATCACACGTAATTATGGTTCTCCTCACAGCAGATTCTGTCACAGAGTGATACACTTTCAAAGAAAGAAGCAGCAGCTTGTAGTTGTAAGCAGAGTTTGGGGTCTTTTATGTGCAAAGGAAAGCATCTGTCAGACCTCCCCTTCCTATCTCCCAATTGATCTCCCAGAGAAGCACAGAAGAAGAAGCAGAGCTGTGAGGAGAGGGAATTTCTTTCATTAAAAAAAAAAAAAAAAGAAAATAAAAGACAAAGTACTGAGAAAGGCCTTCTATGCTGGGAATTGGGAAGAAGCAAAAGATCAAATCAATGTGTAAAGCTGGGCATCCAACAGAGATACCCCCAGGTACAAGGAGACGCTGGGTGAGTCAGCAAAGGCTCTCAGTGCTTTCTTGTCTTCTCTGCTACAGCTGTGAGACCTTCAGAACAGTGCTGATTTCTGCATTCATCTACACAGATGGGCTCCAGGCTGCTGCTCCTGTGTTCACACTTTCCATACCTCTAAAACAGCCTGTGAGAAAGGGACACCTGGATCACACAGCAACCTCTAAATCTCATATCCATTCACTTCTGAGATGGTGAAGGGGAGCAGATCACTGCCATCTCATTCCAGCCGAGAAGGAACTCATTTACACGCTGCCGTGGCTGCTACAGAGGCTGAGTGTATCCCACTGCATTGCTGAAACACACTTCAGCACCTTGGACAAGAAGAGCACCTTCACCCTCCCACCAAACGCAATGAAAGCCTGGGGCAGCAGTGCTGTTCCTCCCTGTGTGTGCACTGCACGACACACACACCTGTACACGTACACACAGCTGCTGAAGATGGTGGTTTGTATGCTGCCAGGAAAGAAAGAAGAAATGAAACAAAATCTCACTGAACAACACTGACTTCTGTTATATAGACAGTTTACAGGGAATGTAACACATGGCTGAATTTATGAGGCTATAAACCTCAGTAAAAGGGATTTTAATCTCATCATGGAGCTGGCTGCTTTAAGCATGAACTTATTGCATGGCTTATCTCATAACCACCTCTATCACCCCTGATAAACACAAGACAACTACTGTTCTTCAAGCAGAAAATGTCACTGCTTGTATTTTCTGCCCGTAAGCTGACATTACAGCAAGCTGACAAGCTGTTCCTGAAAACACAGCCAGGAATCTCTTCTTTGCATGTGTGGTTTGGGGGAGAAAGTAGACAAAAGAGTGGCAAGCCTGTTACCTCCTTTATTTACTCTTACACTATGGCAGTAGTTGACGTGCATTGGCTTTAAGGAGACCATTAACATCTCCCACTTCTTTCTGTGCTACTGCATTTATGACCAAGAGCAGAGGCAGTTTCTTTCCTCCCTTTTTTTGTTGATTCTCAACTCTGATGCCCTCCTAGGAAGGAATCTTATTTAAGAGGACTACATCTCTTACGTAGAGCCTAGCAGCATGTCTTCTGCTGTCCCCTCCCATTCCAGGCTCTCCCTGTTGTGGTTGACTTACTGTGAGAGCTGCACACATCTATCCGAGGAAGAAAACTGAGCATGGAAAGGCAATGAGCTTTCAGCTCAGGTACTCATACAGTGCTTGAGGATTGTACTCACATTTTTGGCCCATACACAAGTGAAGGAAGGTCAAAATTTGTCACAAGTTCTCAGCTATGTGCTCACAAACTGAACAGGAGCTAAACATGAAATTCAGATTTTTCCCATTTGGAGAAAACATCCACAGAACAAGAGGTGCAACACTGCACTCTAAATGTCAGTCATGTGGAGGAGAGCAGAAAGTGAGAGGTCCCAGGTAAGAAAAGCAGCAGTCGTTTCTTGCACAGCATGCACAATTCAGCTCATTTCCTCCTCCTGAACACCTTTTGTGAAAGAACATGGAGCCAGAGTGGTTGCAGTGTAAAGGTGTATAAGAATCTCTATTTCAGTCCAACCTCAGGACATCTTCTGCATAAACTGTTGGATCCAGACAGCTCAGACACAGCAACTCCTCAACTAGCTCCACTCACATCCGTGGGGATTCCCACGTCCCATCAGTTTTATTACAACAAAGGGCAAAAATAAGACAACACTAGAAACATCAAAAGGCCTTGAAGTGCTGAAGGAGACACACAAACATTTTACTCCCAGACAGGTTACGGTGTCATGGTTTCATGACATGGATACACAAATACGTCCTAAGTGCCACAGTTCAAATAAAAATGAGTCCATACAAACTTAAAAAAAGAAACAAAAAACAAAACATAATACAATTTATATACACCATGGAATTAGTTTACATCATTTCATAACAAAAACAGTGCAAAAAAAACAAATGGAAGGGTAAGTTGCTACCACTGAAATTGCTCACAGTTAATTAACACTGCACAGGAAACCATGAGGCAGGTGCCCCACATTACCCCTAACTTCTGCCATAAATACTAATCCAGTTCTTGGTTCCTATCCCTTTAGTGTTGCTTTAAGTAACAGGTTATAGGCATCTATGCTAAAAGCAAATTCCTTGGTAAACCACTGAGTGGCCAGAAGAAAAGCAGTGAGGGCACTGTTAGAAAGGAGCACAGTGAGCAGTGAAGTGTGAGAACAAGAGTGGTTCATTTAGGCAGGGGGAAAGTGCTGCACCTCCAAACATCACAGAACTTGCAATGTCCCTCCTGCAAGCCACACTGTACGCTCAGATTTCCCTTCAAAGCAGCTGGCAGGGAGACCTGCCATCATCAGTTAGGATTTCTTTCCAGCAGGTAGGTGCGTAGGCAGGGCAGGCAGTGCTGGCAGCTGACTGAAGGCTTTCTCGTGGGGATGCAGAGCTGGTGCTCAAACAAACTTTGGCAAGATATTTTGGCCTGTCTTGCCTAAATCACCTAACACCAGGCCTTAAGGGGAGGACAACCTGCAGCAACATCTGTCACGTAGAGCAATAAAACAGGAGGGAACTGACTCGAGGCAATTTAAGGACCTCAGATTCAGGTGAAGAAACCTTCCACACAATCACTCAACATGAGCAAGAAGAAAAGGATTTGTCACAGAGAGACATAGGACACTCCTCCAGTGGTTCTCTCTAACAGTATGGGATTGCTAATGCAGGATTCCTGTGATCTGTAACAGCCTGAGCACACACTCATCCAATGAAAGGTTGGTTAGCAGAAGCGTATTTTAAGCAACTCAGCTTCAGGGAGTGCAAAGGTGTGCTGGAAGTTCCTCAGGGTAGCTTAGTGCAACAGCAGCTTTCAGGGAACACTGACATTTTAAAAACCAACTGCAGTTTATCCTCAGAAAACAACCTCATTCTTTGCACAGGGAAACAACTTGCAAGTTGTTGCAACAACAGCAGAAGCAGTATCAGCTTATATGCTCTAAGAACAATGCTACATCTGTCCCAGCTAAGGAGTTGAGACTGAAGGCACATGATGGGTACTGGCTGTAGGAAAAAACCTTTCTTCAACCTAGGAAGTTTAAGAGCTTGTGTGCCTAACCTGAAATGGAGCCAAGGTATTGAGAAGCCAGCAGAACTGCTTTCAGTGGAGGACACAAGAGCTGCTGCTACAAGCTCCACAGTTAAGAAAAAGAACTACTCATTTTCTGCTTTTTAGCATAGGTACCTTTTTTAATCAGCTCTGGAAAGTGGCCATGGTTAACAAATGGTCCTTGGAATTAAAAAAATATAACAATAATAAAAAAAAAAAAAATCGAAGTGCTTATGAACAGCTTTGCTAAAAAGCTTTCCAGCACAGCTGTGCTATCCTCTGTATGACAAGGGCTAATTCTATTGTAACATTCTGTTTCAAGACCCATCTCTCATTAGCAGGACAAAAATCAAGTGCATCCCTTTACTTGGCCATCTTCCTTGCAAGCACAGCCAGAGAATGCATCTGTCCCTCAGTTACCTGGGCTGTGAAGACTACATGACCACCTAAAGTGCTCCTGTGACTTGAAGAGCCCTATGTGAAGACTACTACAGTGCCCTGAACACAAAACCTCCTGGCCCTAACTGCAGCAGCTTGCAGAGCACTGCCCTGCAAAAATTAGCTTCCACAAAGTCAGATGCTGCTCTAACAGACATAGTGTTTAGACATGCAAGGAAAGGGCAAAGCCTCAATGTACGTGAGTTCCTGATTTCAGAACATCCAATGATGGCCAATTTCCTTCTGCTGCACCTCTCATCTCACTGGCTCCTCATGGCAGACAACAGGTTAAAAGGAGTGCTCAGAGACTGTGCAGAAGCTCTCCTGGGGTACATTCCCCGTGTCACTTAGCCCAGGCTGAGAGAATGCTCTGTGCTTTATCAAGCCAATCAACCCTGCAGCCCCTGGAGGCATAATGTTGGTTTCCCACCCAGGGTTATCTGTATGCAAAACTCACAAAGGCAGGTGCCTGCTGGAACAATACAGGCACTGGTCAGGATGGTACCTGCTAAAGCAGTGAACTGGCAGCAACTGGCTTTTAAATGCTGTTTTTACCTTTACAGACATTTGGCCAGACAGCCCCACCTACCAACCTGCAGTACAGTCCTAACTGCCAGTCACCAGCACCAAGGATCCCCCCTGCATGGCAGCCTCAAGTCACACCAGCTCCTCTCACAACAGAGATCATTCAGTCAAACTCAGAGACATCAGTTATAACCTCCTCCAGAAATCAAACATCTCTGTACTCTGAGGAAGTGGGGTTCCCTGCTCTGTAGCTGGAAAAGTGTCCCAGGCTCTCCCTGCTGGGTCACTACAAGGACACAGTACCTATAAATACAGGAGTGCCAGGGTGGTGACAAAGCTGAGTGCCACAACGTACCTTAGGAGAATCTCTTGCAGGAAGATAAACAGTAGCAACAGCTAACAGGGAAAAAGAAATCTCCCTACTCTGAGATGCTGTAAGTGTATTAAATATTTACAGTCCAGGCAGTAAATGGAATTAAACTGTTTTGAACTCCTGATGTTCCAAAAGGCTCTCAAAAGTCATCTGTCAAAAAACGTTACAGAAAGGAACACTCTCTCATGGAAAGAGTATAAAAATTAAGGAGAAAAAAAATGGAGGCAAGGGTGGAAAAATATGAGCAATTGAGAGCATCCACAAAGAGATGTGCATTTCCAGAGAGTTGGCTTTTTATGCTGCTTTTGAGAAAAGTCATCCTCCAAAGCAGCAATTTGATAACTTCATTATCTCCTCTCAGCCTTGACAGCTATTCCCCTCTCACACAAGTAAGGCAAAAGTTGCAGGAACAAGGGAGGATGTGGAGAAGGGAGATGCACAGGAGGATGGGGAAAAGATGCTGCAGTTCTCAGCACAGGGTACAGTGGGTGCCAGATGGTTCTTTTGTCCAAGCTTCAAAAATAAACCAACTAAAACAAGACAGGAGAACATATACTGTCAGGAGAACATATGATGAAAGGCTAGGGCACAGGAAAAGAAAAAAACCTGGATGAAGAGTGGTCAAACCAAGTGCCTGAGACCAGTCAGTGGCTCCGGGCTCAAGCAGTTCCTCTAGTTCTCTGGCTAGCAAGGTGTTTTCCAGCTCCCCAGGCTTGATATGCATGTGAGAAGCCAAAAGGCAAAGTCTTGGGCCTTGTGGGGTCCCAAGCAGAATGTGAGCACGTGTGCAGGCTTGGAAGAGTGAGGCAGCCAGGCTGGCAGTGGGGCAGGGACATCAAATGGTCTGATAGTGTTGTCTCAGCCTCGCCTGCAGGAACTCGTGGGTCAGGTTGTGCCGAGTGATTATTCCAACAATCTTAAAGAGGAAGAAAAAAGGAAAGAAAGACATGTCATCATCACAGACGTGCAGCTAAGAGATATGCGTGGCAGAGCTGCTCATCTTTCCAACCCAAAAGAGCAAGTGAGAACCTCCACACAGTTATTGACCAACACAGAGTTACAGGGTTCAAGTTCAAAACCAGCAGCCCCTTCCTGAAGCACATATCTACACAGGCAAGACACACTGCTTTAACTACACCCAATCAGATAGCTTAGCTCCTGCTACCACATCTGGACACAGCAATAGTTACCCTTACCTATAAAGGGAAATATTTTTTTCTGTTTTAATACATCCACGATAGAGAGCCTACAGATGTAACAAAATCCTTCAGAGAGTGAAAGCCATTGGAAATGTCAAAGCTGTCTCATATGGCTTCATTAGAGACATTTCTTGTTTGCCACAAGACAGAATTGCAGACAGCTCATGTGAAATACATCCTACGAAGCTCTGAAGATGAAACAGTAAAACTAGCAAAGTGAATGCATGCTGACTGTCACTAGCTGGCAGGTCACAGAAGGGGCCCTCTCTCCCACACTGCTGGGATCAGTCAAACTACACATTTCACCCAATGAAACAGCTCAGTAATTTCACACAGTGGGAGTTTAGAGCTGGGCTGCTCTCTGGTACTGCAGGAGCATCTTGTAATAAATGTGGAATCAGTTTACAGCACGTGTTTTCCAACAGCTTATTTAGGGTAGCTATTAGGAACAATTAAAGGCAAAGACAGCACTGCTGACTCATTAGGATATTGGCTATTATTATCAGGATTTTGCTTCCCTGTTCAGACTTCAGGGAAACACTTTCTCATTATGCTTATAGGAAGTTACTGACACCTACTGACTACTCCTGCATACTGTAGATGGCAAAGAGACAACTATGGTGAAACAAGCACAAATTTTTTTGCTGCCCCTACGAGTAAGAACAGGATGCAAGTTCCCATCCAACAGAAAACCTCCTGTCCCACCACACAGGAAATTCTACTCTTGGCCTCGAATAAGGCTGTTAAAGAGGAAGTCAAATTGGTGACTTCTGATGAGCACAAGGACTCTCTGAAGATGCATGGTATGCTTCCACATGCTGAGAGAGGAGGCAGACTGCACATCCTGCCCTTTGGGCGAAAGCAAGGAGCAGACTTGGAAATTAAAGATGGAAATGAAGTCCCAGGAATTAACAGTGCTCCAGAGCCTTAAGACCATTGTATGGCAACTGCTGAGTCACAGCCTGAACCACTCTCATTGAGCACCTGGAGAAAAGACCATGTCAGCCCTGGGAGAACAAGTGAAGACAATTCACTTGTGTCACCGGAAGAGGTGGAGCCAGGCTGCATCCCTCTTGGACCTCTTTTTAGGGCTGACTGCCACTGAGGGAGGATCTCTTGTTGGAGATCCCTCCTTTGGGGAGTTTTTCCTGCAAGCCTCAATCCTCAGAGACAGGTGAGCATCCTTCTTTCTTTGTAACACCTTCTCATTGCTCTGGTCCTGTTGCCATTACACCATTACAACCATCATGTTCTGACCCCATTAAAATGTGTCTGTTTGACATTATGACATATTAACTCTCTCAAAGGTGAAAGCACTGGAAAAAAAAACACATCTGCTTCCTTGCTTAGCAGAGACAAAACTGAGATAAGGACTCACCTCTCCAACTGCATTCACAACTGGTAAGTGCCTGAGTCCCATTGTCCTAAACAAGTTAAAGACTTGAGATACATGAGTGTTTGGAGAAACAGCAAAGGGTGATGGGTTCATATATGGGGTGACATCCTAAGAAAGAAAAAAAAAACAACAGGATATTATTTACAAAAGGCGTTTTCAGGAGTTCTGGAAATCAGTAATAAGCAATTGCTGTAACCCTTCCAACTCACTGACCTCTGGACAGCATATCCATCTACAGGTGTACTCTTTTTCTCTACAAAGAGATTTCCTTTTTGGAAACCTCATTTGCCACAGTTGGTTTTATCCCACAATCTTGCAGAAAGCCTCTAAGCAGGATAAATGTAAGTCCATGGAAAAAAAAGAATCTATAGTAAAAAAAAAACACTTTGGCCTACACTGCCATCACAAAGACAGTGAGAGGCCTGACACTGGGCTGGCAGTACACCACTGAGAGCTTCAAACAGGTACCAGCAGTTTGCCAGTCCATCAGGCAGGAGCCTCACCTAGCAGGAAGCTAAAATAGTAGTGTTTCACTCTGAGAGTGAAGAGCACCTGTGTGGAGCACTATTTCACAGCAGATGTGACAACTGACACGTAAACAAGGCTGGATGAATGCACGAGAAGCACGTGATGCTGGCCACTGCTCTGAAGGTTGGACTTGACTGTGCTCTTAGCACTTCTTAAAGGCTTAGGACAGCTCTAAATGTTTATCAGGAAATACTGTCACACTGCAGTGCATCTCTTACCACTATCATGCGAGGGTTCAGCAACGTGAGGTCCAGGTCATGGATATCTGGATAGCGAGGATAATCCTCTGACATTTCTGCGTGAGACAGACGAGGCTGACTTGCACTCTGCAATTAAAACAAATGCCACTGGATCAAGGTGCCACCTTCCCACGTAGTCTGCAAGCAGCACAGCTAACAATGCCTCCCAATGCCCTACGCTTGCTCAAACTGCCTTCCCTCTCCACCTGCCCAAAAATGCCTTCTCCAAAGGCATTCCTCCTAGTTGCTCACCTCAGCAAACCCATACACAGACTGAGAGAGTAACGCATATGCTCTTCAAACTCTGACACATCCTGGCTGAAAAGGACTTGGGGGTAAGCTGGACATGAGCCAGCAATGTGTCCTTGCAGTCCAGAAAACCAACTATATCCTGGGCAGCATCAAAAGAAGCACACTCAGCAGACCAAGGGAGGTGATCCTGCCCCTCAGCTCTGCCCTGGTGAGACCACACCTGGAGCACTGTGTCCACAAGTGGAGTCTTCAAACACGAGAGAGGTGGATCTGTTGGTGTGTGCCCAAAGGAGGGCCACAAAAATGATCCAAATGATGGAACAGCTCCCTGCAAGGACAGGCTGAGAGCTGGGGCTGTGCAACTGGAGGAAGAAGGCTGCAGGGAGAGCTGAGAGCAACCTGTCAGTATCTAAGAAGGGGACAGACTCTTTAGCAGGGTCTGTTGTGATGGGACAAGGGGAAATGGTTTCCAACTAGAACAGGGGAGATGAAGTTTTTTTTTCCAATAACAATGAAGTACTGGTATGAGTTAAATGTCTCCAAGGATGGGACTTCCAAGTCAGTCTGAACAGGGTTCTGAGCACCTGACCGAGCTGTAGGTATCACTGTTCACTGCAGGAGAGTTGGACTAGATGACCTTTAAAGGCCCCTTCCAACTCCAAAGATTCCGTGATTCTATGAACACGTGGGAAGGAATAATACAGGATTGTGGAAACTGGGCCTCAAACACAAATGCTTATACTAATCTCAACAATAGCTGAAAATCTCCTAGTAAAACCTTGGCACATTGGCAGTAAGAACATAAAGAATATGCTGCTTGAATTTTAAGATCTGCCCTCTGTTCCCCAGTTCTGATTGCACCCTCATGCAACAGACACTTGCATCAGCTGATTTTCTTCTCCCCAAATACAGTAGCTGTTCTCTTTCCTTAGATGTAAAATGTAAAAACAGATAAAATACTCTTGTTTGCCCATAAATATTGTCCCAACTTGCTAAGCCCAGAGGGCAGAGATGCCTTTGCTACAGTTCTGGGTTAGGAAGACTCACTGACTGGCTCTCAGAGTAACAAACACCCCTGACAAGGAGGGTGACCAGCTGCGAGCGCAAGATCAAGCCATGGAAGGTCAAAGGTCTGAAACGTTCCTCCATAGTCCACTCTTCACTGGGAGACTGGTCAGGATACAGGTTGGGGTAAGGAGTGTATCTGTGAACAAATGCATGTTGTAAGTTGCTTGAACGTAAGGAGAAACACACACCCCATCCAAAACAACAGCTATTTCTGCTCTTTGCAACCTTCTCCTCAGGGATTCTTGCTAGAGACAAGCAGGTCTCTAAGTGTCTGGAGGAAAGAAGGGTCAGGTGCCATTACCATGGAAAGAGTATTACATCAGCAGCACAATGGCAATAGTCTCCTAACTATCAGAGTTTAAGTTCACTTCCTACTAAAGCAATTTGCAATGCCAATTTACTCAGCTTCTAATAAAAGCTGACGTGGTGAGATGTCAGCTTGTAACTCCACCCATACATGTCACAATCACTAGGTAAGAGACTGATTAACTACTCTGGGTTTCTGCTTGGAAACAACTGCAATGCAAGCCCTGTGACTCAGCCTAGTTACCAGAAAGGCAGTATCAAGTACTACAGAAAAAAGTCATCTGCTCCTCTCCCGGGAGGAGTGAGCTTCACAGAGCTCTCAGGTTTTTTACATTAGATAAGGCATCAATTTCTACAGCAAAGGCATTTCCCCAGGTATTCTATCCTCTCTAGGTAACATTTCTGGGTAGGTATTTGATGGAAATTTAAATTAAAAGGTCAGTCAACACCAAGCCATTATCCTAGGACTCAGCCCCAGGAGCAGGTTCCAGCACAGCCTAACGAGTCCTGCCAAGTCACCTCTAAAAACATGGATGCTAGGACTGCTTCCTCCAGCCCATGAAGTAATGGGCACTGTATAGAAACACCCTGCTTCCAAACCTTCACGGTTAGCACGATCTCACCTTCTCTCCAGCATTTGTTGCAGCAAATCCTCCTTTTCAGGTGGCTCCTCTGTCGTGATGTGCTCATCGCACATGTTGCGCAGCTCACTCGACGGATAGGATTTCATGGACTGACTCCGCCTGCGCTGCTCTCCAGCTCGGGTGAGAATGCTGGATTTCTGTACACAACAGTTTTCAGATGTCCACTGAACAGGTCCAACAGGTGTCAAAGAGTGACTACAAACTATTTGTTTAGGAAGTCAGGCACCATGGGTACACTGCGTTATTCGTTCCAACCTTAAATTTCACCCTCTCCAAGAAACTAAAGCATTCTCCCCAGTCCTCCTATGAACAAGGGAAGCATTTAGGCAGCTTTATCAGTCTCAAATGTGGGTTCAGTCCTTCAGTGCTGAATCCAGAATTTCTCCATCTCTATCCTCAAATGGATACTTCAAGGAACCTTCCTAACCTTTACTTCTCAAAATGCAGCCCACCATTCTGCCTTTGCTGTGATCAGGAGAATGGAATGGGACTGCATTTCTGAAAATGCTGTATTTGGGTGGGTGCTCATGTCTGGTCTGAATCCTGCATCGAAAATAGTCTACAGAACAAAGGAAGGGGTCTTCCACCTGCACAACCAAGCTCCTTACTCTTTGACTTACTGAAGAAGCTGCTTCTTACCTTGAATTTGATGTTGTTGCTGATGAGCTGATTTCCCTTCATGAACTCCCTCTCGTTGCCCCTGTTCTCAGTCACAACAGGGAAGGCATGATGAACAGTTGTGCGCAAGATGCTAACGAGGGACTGGATTCGGGTGTGGGGGTAGACATATGTCAGGTTGGGTTCCATGATGTCACTGGCTCGTAGCCTGAGGAAACAGAAAAATCCAAGATTGCTGCACGCATCTCACCTGCTCCTCAGACCTCCACCTGTCCAACCCTCCTCAGTGAGGGCTCCAGCTCCTATTTCCTGCTCGAGCTCAATGCACAGTTTCCAGCTCCTCTCACAGCAGCTGATGCAGCCAGGTTTCTTGGGCACGCAGCAACATCCTCCCACCCCAACATTCCTTTCCGAGGAATGTTTCTAAGACAAACTCTAACCCACAGCCCTGCCAAGAGTAGCAGCCTTACTTATCCATTTCCACCTCTGTTTCCCACTCCAGAAGAGGCACTCCTCTCAAGTTGACGTGGATGTCGTAGATTCCTTTGTTGAAAAAGTCTCCTGTCCATTTGGCTACCTGAGGAGCAAACACAAGGCCTGCTGAGTCACTGCTCCAAGTAGAAGACTCTTTGGCTCAGTGTGGCTCTGGGAGGAAGAGAGATTCAGGTTTGAGAAGCCAGAGCTAAAACCCTGCACTCACCATGAGAGTGATCATTATTGGGAGCCCATATGTGATTTCATTGGTGGATTCAATTAGGATTACAGTCAGGCTGATTGTCATGCGGACCACTCCTCCCAGGAATGCTGCTGCCCCAATCAGTGCAAAGGTCCCTGAGTAGATGTGATCCAAGCCAATATAGCTAGGGGAAAACAAAGAGCCCTGAGATTAGAATAACCTGACTGAGAGCTCAGCATGCACCTGCAGCACGTTTCTCACACACATTCAGTGCACCTTTTGAGGAGGTTGGCGACCAGACGTCCGAAGGCAGCCCCACAAAGCAGTGATGGCACAAAAAGACCGCTGGGCACAGAGATCCCGTATGTCCAGCAGGAGAGTAAGAAATAGAGAAGGAAGAACAAGGAGAGTGTGACTGGGCTGAAAGTACCTGCAACACAAGAATAATCATGACTAAAGGGGAAAAGGCCTGTGGAACAGATAGCAGTCTTGCACCATCCACCCCTCAGCTCGCAGCAGATCCATCTCACAACAGTCTCACAGTCCAAACACACGTGAAGACATTGAGTAAACAGAAAAGAAGGAGAAGCAAGCCTTTCTTCCCATGGAGGGGACCTTACTCTGTTGTACCAGCAGCCCCCTGAGCTTGAAGATGCTTTTAGCTTTATGGTTCTTGCAACAAGACTGTTTTCAAGCAAGATGAAACTCTGAACCCTAAGGATGGCACAAGGCACTGCCTGCTAGCTACTCACCATCTTGGTGGAAGAGCTGGAGGATAGCTGACTCCTGAGGGTTGAAGAAGAGGGTGGCCATGTCATTGTAGGTTTCATTTGGGCAGAAAAATGTTTTGATGCTTGAATTCACATCCTCTGACATGCCCTGATGAAGGACACAAAGGACATAGAGAGTTAAAATCCACTCCCTGCTATGGCAGCCACTGTGCAGAATGGGAGTAACCCTTCTGTACAGGGCTCTCAGCACACAGTTTGAGATGATCAGACCAAAACAGCAATGGCAGACGTCAAGCCTGCAGCACCAACAGGCTGATTCACAGCTTGAGCTCATTTGCCAAACTACAAAAGCACAAACTGCAGCTTTCATTATTACCTTAAGGTTCTGCAACTGTCCATAAGCTTTCATTCAAGTTTTCTGTAGGTACCGCATGCCATCAGGAACTCATTACCTGCCCACACTCCTCTGAAGGGTGAGCAATATGAACAAGACACATGATCCTCGTGGAAGATTCCTCACCTGCAAACTCAGAGTGTCATTGCCAGTGTGACTGGTGGAAGACATCTGCCGGCATTCCCCCAGGACCATGGAGGCCACAAAGACTACGACAGTCGTGGTCAGAGACACAAGCAGGCTCTCCAGGACTCTGCAAGCACACAGCAGAAACCAAACACTGAAGCCACACACAGACCTGTAACCCAATGTGGGCTCTGAATACAACCTGGGAATAGGTAGAAGGAGATGCCACAGCTTAATACTTAAAGCAGGGGAGCCTGCAGGACAGGCTGAATTATGACTTGGTGGCCAGGATTGCATTAGCTCCCTTTTTTAATTTCCTGCCCCTTAAGGGAGCTATTTCTGTTCTCAGAACATGTAGTCACATACAAAAAGCCACAGGGAAGGGTTCAGTGATGACACTGTTCACATGGAAACGATGTTCTCTGTATCCCTACAGCACAGAAGACTATCCTGTCTAGACAGCACTGGACAGGTTGATGCATAGTCCTTCCCACCTCTTTTCTAGCTACTGAAATACTTTTTTTTTCCCCTCCTCTAAACCTGGGCTTCTCATTTAAGAACACTGCCTACGGCAGTTAGCTTCCAGAATTACATGGCAATTCTCTACACACCACAGACAGAGACTAGCTGTGGTTTTAACCACACAAGATGATTATCTACTCTTTCCACATCTGTTTGGACAAGATACACACAAATCCTGCATGGAGATGAAGCTCTACTTTGCTCAGCTGTAAGCATCATAAGAGCCCCTTTCACAGCCCATATATAGGGATTCTAGCTTTTGTTACCCCACCATAATAACTACAGGAACAGTGGTTGACTGTAAAAATGAATGCCAAAAATGAATTGTTACGTTCTACAGATGCTTCATTTTGTGACTTCAATACGAATACATCCAGCTTTTCCTCCCCAGGTTCTCTAGATCCATTTTGCTTTGGGATGCTGGACACACATGAGAGACACCTGCACAAGCTCAGGAGAGCACAAATACCTGACAAGCTTCGGTTTGGGATGCACGTTCCGCATGCGGTACTTGGCGAGCCTCTTGTTCAGACAGTTGAAGGTGGCTCCAAGAAGGCCTCCTACAATCCCCATCAGAATGAAGAAGCCCAAGTCCACAGCTGTCCAGAGGTGGCATTTCTTATCAGACTCAGAACACTGTGTAATTAAGCATAAGAAGCCCATCAGTAGCTGCAGTTTCCTTCCAGTGCTTCTCTCTTCACAGTAAGATACTTTTAGTAGCTATGACCATAGCAGAGCAATCCTGTCTTAGCCTACCAATGTGCTGCTGCAGAAGGGGAAAATCCACAGCACTAAATCTTACCTTAAACTCTCCAAAGTTCAGCAGACCAGGGAGCTGGAAAGACCCCCAACTTCCAAACTGAATCCCAGAGCGGAAAAAATTCAGGGTGAAGGTGGCAGCCATGGAACAGAAAAGCTGAGGAAGTTAAAATATGGAAAGAAATAAGAACTCCTGAAATTAAAAGTGGCACAGTCAGCCCTTCCTTGAGACTTATGGTTGGGGAAAGGAGCTCCAGAAGCTTTATAAAAATGGTCACTGTGCTTTATGAACACCAGGCTGTATGAAAATGGTCCTACTGAGAGTGCCCATTTCCTGCTGCAAAAGAGGGTAGGGTTAGAAGGCACCACTATAACCAGCTGATCTGGCTTCCTACACAAGAAAAGTTAGGAATTTCACCCAGTAGTTCCTCCAGCACTTTTTTAATCAGAGATAGTAATGTACAGCTAAAAAAAAAAACAATTACAAGGCACCAGCACAGCTTGTTTAGAGGATGAATTGAGGTCTTTATTGGCTCTGATAGAGCTGCCACTTTAGCAAACATCTGGCTCCTATCCCTGCTGAGAAACAGCAGACTAAGTGAATCCCACCAACAGGGCATTCTGTGTAAGAAATACCAAAAACATTGTGAGATAGGACACATTCTCAGAAGAACTGTCAACTTCACAAAATTTAGCACTACAGGCAGAGAAATCCACAAGTAGGAGATACAGGACACTGCTGCAGTACAGCTCCCCAAGGCAGAAGACAGCAGAAAGAAATTCAGCACCTGCTTACTCCACTCCCAGAGAAATGGGCTGCAAAGGCCCAGGCACAAAAGCCTCTCATGTGCCTGAGAAAACTATGCCACCTGCAAAGCTGTTCTGTAGCTCTGGATAGTACCAGATTACTCTCTGCTCTTGATCTGTATTAATTCTGGAGCACTGACAGAGAAAACAATCCCTCCCCTACCAGAAGAGCTCAGGAGGAGACAAAGGGCAATGTGAATGCCCTCACAGAGAAGTTCTCTCCAAGGTCCAGCTCAAGGAAGAGACACACACAAAGAGCCAGTCACTACTCACCACTTTCCATGTAAGCCCTTGGTTCCAGAAGGAGGAACCTTCTTCCAGGCTGAAAAGAGTACCCCCAATTGGGGCTCCGAAAGCAGCTGCAACCCCTGCAGCTGCTCCAGCAGACACAAAGTCCCTTTTATCCCTGGATAAGGAAAAGAACACCAGTTTAGCAGTGCAGAGCCGTGAACATGCCTAGATTGCACAAAATAAGGACCTGTTCCCATTGATTGATTTATTCTTGGGATACATAAGTGACAGCTGGGAGAAGCACTGGCCATGGAAAACAACACCATTTGGTCAGCAAGCTGTTGCAGCATCACACTCTTTCTCTAGAGCACCAATACAGGGCAAAGCACTGTGGGGCTATGTGGCTGCACAAGGAAGCATCCCAAATCACGGTGCTCTAGCACCAGAGAGGAAAGGACAAGCTTTTGTTCACATTCAGGTAGGCTCCAGAGAAGGTAGGTCCACCCTGGTCATACAGGGTGCATAACTGAGCTTGTTACCAACAATAAAGCCATTTAACCATTCAGATTAAAGGTTTTAAGTAGGTAGAACTGAGCAGCACAGAAGAACATTGGTGAATAATGGAGATCTGAGCTGGGATCCCTTAAGGACAGCATGGAAGGGTCGTGTTACTTATCCTGGTTCTGTCCTGCTGCAGAATGAGGCTGCAGGACACCAGAGAAAAAACTGAAAAGCCAAGTGACTGATTCGTCTCAGGCAGCCACCTTCCTCCCAAGGAAGTCTGTTCAATTCACCCTTCCCTTTCCTTCTTTTCCACTTCCTGGATACAGTACCTGTCACTGCGGAAATACGGGAAGTTAAACTGGATCTTCCTCAGTGAGATGCTCTGGAACTACAAAGAAAGTAAAGATTCAGAAACACAGGTGGTGGAAACTTACTACTCACAGCACTCTTACAAAGCATTGGTGCAAACTACTGGTCACTAATCAATGTTCTGGAGAACAAAATGATTTTCTGCCCTGGCCAGCACTAACCTGTGGCAAACCTGCACCCACGACAGCACCACTGTGAATCATTGGACCTTCCTTCCCAACAAAGAGACCTGGAAAAACAAGACTGATAAGTCAGCATATTTCCTGCCCCCTCCCCTGCTGTCAGGAGGGGACAGATCAGCTCAACTCCTCTGTACCAGGTCATAAGTGGTTTCCAACACCTCAGCTGAGTTCAGGCTCCTCTCAAGGGAAAGGGAGCTGTTGAACACTGTGCCACCCAAGGATTTGTGAACAGACTTGCAAAGCGGGCAGAAGGATTCCAAGACTACTCCTTCAGTGACCCTGAACTCCCCAAGTTCCTGTGTGCCCTGCTGCTTACAACACAGCCTCCTTCACACTGCTCTGAACAACACATTCTGGAGAATTCTCACATCTCTCTCTCAGACTCTCTCAGACTGGACCACACAGAGAAACCTCTTACTAGCCTACCCCTAACAGTCCCTTTCCTTCTGTCTTATTGATTCTGACAACCAGCCCATCAAAAATCATTCCTCTGGAAAGGCAGAGAAGCTTTCTGTACCCTCCCCTTCAGGGATCCCAACAAGATATCACAGCCCTTCTCTTACCTCCTGCTACACTGAAGAGCACTCCCATAGCTTTGCACACCACCGTCCGGAGCCGCACAACCCCTGGAACTTTTACCCCATTGAGGTAGCATTTAATTTCAGGAATTCCTGATCCAGCTGCCACAGGCTGCAGAAAGGAAACACTGATGCTGTGATGCATTGATTTCAAAGCTGACTGGCAATATCTCAATCAGAAGGCACAGAAAGGGTCCGAGACACATCCAATAGGACTGTCAAGTTAGTTGGGTGCTGCGGCAAGAAGGAAGCTTCATACCTAGGACCCACGTGAGAGTGAAGGAAGGCTGTGTAAACTGCAGCAGTGGACTTAAGTCTTACCTGGATCAGGACTAGAAGACTTGCAAGAAAAACAAAGGTCAGGTTGAACCCCAGCAGCTCCAGTAAAGACAAGGCAAGACAGCCTTTCTCAGTGCATTCTTCCACTGCTGCACAGAGGGTCAAGGAAAGCAACATTCCTCCCACTGACACACAATCATTCAGCACTGTCCAGCATCAGGAGCTAAACTTGTGCTTCCAACTCCAGCCAGGGCAGATGACAATCCATCAGGAAGCCAGAGCTCAAGGGTAAGCTACGAGGGAGGGAAACTACCCATTTTTTTTTCCAGAGATTAGCCTTTGCCCACACACTGATATTGAAACCACCTTCTTGGTTTCAAGGGCTGAACGACACAGGCAAGTTAAAAACATGATTAATCAACAATGTGACCGATGGCAAAAGTCTAAAAGAATCAGCTGTTCTGAGCAAAACATGGCAATAGAAAGAAAGGGTCACTCAAGTCTAAGAGGACTCCATCCATCAGGTAAAAGATACAGCTTTGTACTACCTGGAACTTGAGCTGGGTAAAGAGCCGTACAAAGAAATCCACAAAGAGGCCCACCTATGAGAAACAAGACAGACCTGTCATCAGAAATCACTACATACAAGTAACAAAGACCACTCATAGCGAACTCTGCCAGGAATACACACACGAGAGGACAGGGGATGAAGAAGGCAAAATAAGTACTCATAGTAAAGTAACTTGGGAAGCTCCAATGCAATGCCTCCCTTGATCTCACTGAGACAGATCCACCCCAGAATTATTCCACTTCAGAGCATTACTCTGGTAGTATTCTTAACATACATTGAAGTACAGGAGAAAGCTGATGTTTAATGGGGCATGCAGTCAGAAAAGCTGATTTTCAAGCACATACAGTGAAGTCTGCACTGCCAAACGTAAACACAGCTCTACTGTGAGTTGGCATTCTATTTGATTGAGTGCTCACTTTGGACAAGTTTTTTTTCTGCATGCACCATTAAAGAATTTATCAGAATATTTTTCAAAGAAAACACAGAAAGACCTGGAAGAAAAAAAGCTCTCCTGGAAAATAATGTATCAACACCACACCATAATTCCCAGCAGCCACCTCCAGCCAGTACATTCTCCACTTCATGAAAGCAAATGTTTACTCATCTTTTCTCCTTTGCCACTGACTTCTAAGTTATTCCTGCTGATCTTTCCCCAGACAGCATGATCCTTACCAGCCCTGTGCAGACTCCAATGGCAAAAACCATCACCCATTTCACTGCTTCATAGTTCCGTGCTTTCTGTTTAGAAATAGGGGGGAAAAAAAAGAGCCAGGTCAAAGCAACATACAAACAGGGATTGGAAAAAGGTGAACTTTCTACAGCTTTAGTTTTCAGGACACTAAAAGCTGAAAATAAAAGAAGAGTTCATACCTTGTTGTCCATGCTCTCCAAAACTTCCAAGTACGGGTCATTGATACAGCGATCGTAATCCAAGCTCTGGAAGAATGACAAAAGGTCAACCAAAGAACGCCCGCTGCTACGGACCATGCACACATCAGTTCACAGATGACCTTGTTAAAGATTACAGGAGTCATTACTTCCCCAAAGTTTGTTTTGCAAACAAGCGTGGGAGGCAAAACTTCTGTAAACAACTGCATTGAAATATTTCCAGGAGAAACAGACTCTGATGATCGAGAAGTTAAAGAGCAGACCAAGACAGGGAGCAAAAAAACCCAAACGAACTGAAAAACATAAATTAAAGTCATAACATATAGAAGCAGACCTCACCTTTTCAGGTGACTGTGACGTGACAGTGCAGGGGTTACAGCAGATTTAACCTTTAACTACAGTAGAAGCATTAGGTAGGAATTATTTTCTCAACAGGCAGCATCAGCTCTCTAACTCATCACAGGAGGGAGATAAAAGTAATAGTTGTCCCATAGTAGCCACAAAGTACCATTAGATTCTACCTGTATCAGCTTCACCTTTCTGAGCCAAAGGGTAACAGCTCAGTAACATCCATGCTACTCTAAGTAACCCAGGGCCACTATTCAGACACGTAAAAACCAAATATCTCCTGTAAGAGTCAGGATCTGATAGATGGGAAGATCTGCTTCGAAGCAGCATGACATCACAGGCAGCAATAAAGCAGGGAGCAAAGAGTTGCAGATGCCTTCTGCAGTCACAGTGACATAAGACCGCAGGAGACTGTACATTTCGTGTTAAAAAAATAATAAAAAAGCAACAGAACAGATTTTGAAAATGCACTTCCTCAACAGGAATCTGACCTCAGCAGCAGATGTTCAAGACCTACTGAGACAGGGCTCACACAGAGCTTTAACCTCCAAAGCCATGTCAGAGTATGTGGCATGTCTCTGTATGTGGTGGCAAGGAAATCTAAGTACAGTGATGTGTTTGAGCCCTTGCCTCATCACAAACCTCAAGCTGATCAAAATGTGTATGCAGCTCTTCCACAGAATCACAGAACTGTAGGGGTTGGAATGGACCTCAAGAGATCACAGTGTCCAATCTCTGCTAAAGCAGGTTCTCCACAGCAGGACACACAGGAAAGTGTGGGACAGCTCAGGAATAGCTCCACAGGAGGAGACTCCACCACCTCCCTGGGCAGCCTGTCACTCTGACAGTAAAGAAGCTTTTCCTCATGTTACTACAGAACTTACACGTACTTGTTTTTGCTCACTGCTCCTCGTTGTATTGCTGCAGGAGACCAACTCCATTGACTCACAAACTGAAGCATAGGAAGTTCTGCATGAACGTGCATGGGAACTTCTTCACAGTGCAGTGATGGAGCACTGGAGCTGCACACAGAGGTGGTGGAGTCCCCTTCTCTGGAGATGTTCAAGATTTGCCTGCATGCCTACCTGTGCACACTGGGCTGGGAGCTGCTTTGGCAGGGGGTTGGACTCGATGATCTCTGGAGGTCCCTTCCAACCCCTCCAGTTCTGTGATTCCGTGACTTGACTCCTGTATCTATTTATTACTAACGAGGAAGTTGCTGTTTCATTGCTCACCTCGTAGTCTTTGCGTGGGAGGATCTCATCTTCCTCTTCGTGAGTTTCTCCTAGGATCGTCTACAAAAGGGCAACACGAGATGAAAACCCATCGGCAGGACGCACTCAGACACCAAAACGACGACAGCCGCTCACGAAGCTTATTCAACGCATCTCAGACAAGCGCAAAACCACCCCGAGGTCACCCAGCCCACCCCACCCACGTCCCTCGGCGCCACATCCCCACGCCGAACACCTCCAGGGCCGAGCCACCACCTTACACACGCGGCTTTACGCTACAGCTCACGGCCGCGCCGCCGCCCACGGGGACACAACGCCGGGCGGACGTCCCGCATTCATCCCCGGCCACGGGAAGGACAACGCGGCGGGGAACGGCAAGGCGGGCTGACACCACAGGCCCGGGCCCAGCGCTACAGCAACGCCCGGCAGCCCGCAGCCCTGAGGCAGCCCCGAGGCGGCGGTGCGGAGGGGTAGAGCCGTACCAGCTCCTCGGGGGTGCGGCTCTCCCGCTCGCCGCAGCAGCGCGGGCAGCAGCAGCAGCACAGGGCACCGCCGCACCCCGCCATCATCTTCCAGCGGCGCCGCCCGCAGCACGTGACCTCGCGGCGGCGCTCACGTGACGCGGCGATGTAGGGGAGGTGAAGGCGCGGCGCCATGTTGGGTGAGGGAAGAGCGGGCGTCACGTGACGGATCGGGGAAGTGGGGGGTGGGGAACGGCGGGGCTTAAAGGGACGCGGGATGGGGACGGCCGCGATGCGCAGCGCACGACGTCGCGGGGAGGTGAGCGGGGCCGTGC
>VXAB01009959.1:0-16631 GCA_013399175.1 Odontophorus gujanensis
CCATCCCATCCCATCCCATCTCAATCCTATCCCAGACTCTTTAGCACGGTCTGTTGTCATTGAATAAGGGAAAATGATTTCAAGCTTAAACAGGGTAGGTATAGGTTCAACATAAGGAAAAGGTCTTTTACAGTGAGGGTGGTGAGGCATTGGAACAGACTGCCCAGAGATCCATCTCCAGTGGATGCCCCATCCCTGGAGACTTTCAAGGTGAGACTAAATCAGGCCCTGGGCAACCTGATCTAGCTGTGGCGTCCTTGTTCACCAGAGGGGAGTTGGACTAGATGGCCTTTGAAAGTCTCTTCCAACTCTAAGGAATCTATGATTCGATTCTATGATTCTATACTATTCTATCCTACGCATGGTTTAGGGACATGGTTAGTGGGCATGGTGGCAATGGGTTGACTGTTGGTCTAGATGATATTTTTTTTCCAGCCTAATGATTCTATGACTCTACCCCACCTATCTCATCCTATTTTGTCCTACCCTATCCTATTCTCCTTTGGAACTGTGATTGGTTTCGCTTACATCTGAACAGAATTATACATTAAGATGCAAATATAAATTATTGTGGTAATACTTTTTTTAATAGTCTATGCAGTGACCCTTGTCTAACAGCAGGTATACAGGTTTTATTTATCAGGGAGGGGTTTTGGATTAATTGAATCTAAGTGAAAGAAATAGAGAATTGGGAGCTTCCACATCAGGTGAAGAGAGCTGTAAAGTTGCTACTGGCCTCAGCATGCTGGCATGCTTTGTGTATTCTCTGTGAAGGCTTGAGAAAAACTGCTGGAGGAGGAAGCAGCTAGAACACTGGCTCCAGTCTTTTTGAACCTACATGCTATTGTTTTTCTACACAATTAAACCACAACGCAGTTTCACACTCTAAACTGAAAACCTTAATAAGGCACCAAAGGGCCATGATGACCTTCCAGGACTTGAAGGAACATCAGAGATTCTTGGGCAGAGCTGGAATGTGGAAGGACAGAGGTAGAACAAAAGCACTCAGTCGATCCCACACATGCAAATCTTCACTGACTGCAATGACAAGAGACCAGCACAACTAGGTGGGAAAGAATTAAGGTCATACTTACAGTTGGTCTCACACTGAAGTCACCATGTGGGATATGGATGCAGAAGCAAGGAGTTTCACAAAATGTGCTCGTTGCCAGTGGGTTGGATGGGAACTCGAGAATGTCAGGCAAAGGAAACCAGACAATAAAGTCAGAGAATACAACCATGAGGTCAGCTACAATGCCTTGGTACTATAGTGGCATGTGGCACACCTATAACAAGGAACAGAGCAGAAAAAATAACACGAGGTTACTACATATATAATGGTGGTAAATAATACCACCAGCCTTGTATTACGAGAGGTGAAAGATTACAGATAGAATAACACATACTTTGTGTCAGGGGACATGTGGATGAACTGAGGTGGGTTGGGCTCTGCCTTGTGTGGGCAGGAGTTGTTGGGCAAAAAGCTTAAAGCAGGCTTAGGAAAAATAAGCAATCGAATCAGCAAGGAACCCACCAGCTGGTAACACTGTGAAATGATGTGAAGAAAGGATGAGCCCAGAGGACTCATTGCATGGATGTACGTGGAGACAATACACTGAGACGTAACCTTGCCAAAGATCAGGTGATGATGAAAATGCTGATGGAGCTGCTGTACTGGTATCATTTTAACTATTTCTAAAAAGCAAACCAAGACCAACCAATCAGAAACCGCCTTCCTGCACAGGTAAGCATCAAACGCAGACTCAGGATCAGACCCGGAGCAAGCCGCAGACGTGACATACATACGTGTTACCGCAAAACAGAACATGGGGTTTGAGTATGTTCTCAGGAAGTAAGAACCTGCCTGAGTGTTCTGCTCGGTCCTCCCATGTGAGTGGAAACATACAACAACTGTGCCCTAAAAATTCTCCAGCGATCTAAGTTAGGCATTTGCCTTTGCAAGGCTTTTCCTGCCTTCGCTGTTATTACTGTGCCTTTCACTCAAACTCCTCGTTCTTCCCTGCGTGATGGAGAAGGCGGTTATCCTTTCCACCTACAGACCTTGTTACATCAAAAAGCCACCCGTAACGATCTGGAGGACCCTTTTATCCTTTTCCAGGCCGGCCCTGGAGCAGCGCGAAGCCGCGGGGCAGCCCGGGGACGGCCGCACAGCGCGGGGATGCCGTGCCCGCTCGCCCGCGCCCCGCAGGCGGCCGTGCCCTGCGCAGCCTCCACAGAGCAGCGCTGCGGTGCGCGGCGCGCAGGGGCCCGGGGACATGCGCACTCTCCGCGGACCGCGCTCGCCGTTTCTCCTCCGCCTCCCCCGGGCGAAGGAGGAGGAGGAGGAGGAGAGAAGGAGGAGGGAGGGGAGAGCAGCGCGCCGCAACTTGCTGCCGCTCCTCCCTCGCCGCTGCCCGGCCCCTGCGGGCTGCGCTCGGCGGGCAGCGATCGGAGGGAGGCGGCAGCCGGGGCGCGCCCCGCCGCGGGGCCGGCGCCTGCCGGGGAGTTGGGGGCGGTGCGCGAAGTTGCCGGGTTTGCCTGTGTGCGTGTGTGCATGTGTGCGTGTGCGTGTGTGTGTGTGTGTGGCCGCCGGGCTCGGCACGGCCATTTGGTGCCGGGGTCGGTCCGGCGGCGGCCGCAGGTGCGGTGCAGCGCGGGTTGCGGGAGGAGCGGTGCGGGCTGCGCTGCGGCTCGGCGGGCTGGGGCTGCTGCCGCTGCCAGCCGGCCCCGAGCTGCGCTTCCATTCGCATCCCGTTACGTGGTGACAGAGTGTAGTTTGTTGCGCGGTGGCATCTGCTCCTCGTCTTGGGAACTCTTGGAGGGGAGGGGATCGGCAGGAGAGGGCAGCCGGTCAGAGCGCTGCGAGAGGCAGCGGGTCCGAGCGCATCGCCCTGGCTGCCGCTCGGAGCATCTTTCCCCCGCTGCCCCTAACGGAGACGAGCCTGGCGGAAAGTTGGGCAGCGTTACACGCGGTAATGGACCCGATTATCTAAATAAACAAACGCAGTGATTTATAGGTGTCTGAGCTGCAGTGCTCTGCGCGGTGGAGCTCTTTAACCTTTCTTTCTAATCTGTCCCTTAGAGATTTGGTTTTAAGCAGAGTGATATATCATCTGTGGTGCTGAGTGCTTCAGTTGATTACATTTGTAAAAGGAATGGGCTTTGAAATAATACCGAGCCATTAAGCACCAAATGCAGAAAAAGAGTGTGAGAGAGAATGAGCAGAGATAGCATTCGGGCAGAAAGATCTTTCTCCCCTTCCTAGCAGACAGGCTCGATTAACTTTTATCCGGAGTTCTTATTTTAATATATTAAGCTTCGAAAAAATGCAAAAAAAAAGTGTGCTGTGTTAAACCAGCAGCAAGTCTTCCTTGGTCCTCATGGAATCTGTTGTAGGTAAGTCGTGTTTGGAGCTGTGTTTGTTCAGAGACGGCGCAGAGGCGCTGCTGAAGGTGTCAGGCATGTCTTTGGAAGTACTTTGTTGTCGCGCCTGTTTGTCTTAGACGGTACAGAAGCAGAAATTTCAAATTCCTGTGTTTCTTACTCTAAATCTTAAAAGCTGTATCCTGGTAAATATCCCTGTATGTTAGATGTGCAGCTTCATCGCAGCAAAAGCACTTCCTTTTACTGGAAAAGGGATTCATTCAGTTGTGAGCTTCTTTAACAAGGGCCAAATTCCGCAGCCTGTAGAGCATCTTGTGTGAGGGGTGAGTCTTTTGCTCCAGTTGAAAAACAATAGTGAGCACAATATGTGCAGCGTTTTGCAGGCCAGAAATACAAAAGCAGCTTTTATCTTTAGCCAGTATTTCAACACAGCGTTTTATTAACATAAAATCAATATTCAGGTCAGCAAGGAGGATCTGCAACTTCTGAAAGAGAAACTGGTCTGAAGGCAGCACGGAGAGTAAAGATTGTGGCCCTCCACCTGTCTCTTACTAAGTTCCTTCTGTGAAATGTCACTTAATGAAGAAACGAAAAAGGTTATCTTTTACATTTTGAGGCAGTGCTCCTCAAAACCGTCATTGCCAGGCTCTTCAATGTGCCTAAAGGCACATGCATTGTATGCAAATGACTGCTACTAGAGAGCTGCACTGTTGATCAGAAAGTGGCAACTGGATTTCAGGTCCTAAATAAGAAATGCTCAATAGTCTCGAGCTAATTTATTTTTTAAGGAGCACTATGCTGAGGAACCCACAGGAAAACACATTGAGTTTTCTTTGCTGGCTGTGCAGTGGCATTTTGTTAATGAAGGCTTTTTCCCGAGGCTGACTTCATTGGCAAACAATGGAGTTAAATCTGTTTGTCAGCTCGTTGATGGTGCTGGTGAAGAGCTGGAGAGCTCAGTGGCTGGAACAGGACACGGCCTCCTCCTTCCAGTAGGAAAGGGATGGGAAAATGGAAGGGCTTTTTCAAAGTAGTTCCAGCACTATCATTTGTAACAGCAAAATGCAATGCAAGGATAAGATTAATAGACCAAGTAGACTCAAAGACATTGTTTAACATTTAATTGAAACCATAAATCATTCAAACAGCGTTATCCAGGCTCCTGCAGTGATGCTTCTGCTTCCAGGTGTTGAGAACCCCACAGATTTCATTACCAGGGTGTGCAGTACTGATCTCATGCTCAATGTGCCTGGGCCCCGCTGTGGTCAGGAGCTGTCACTGGTCTGTGAGTCACCAACCTGAGGCTCCCCTTGCAAGTGGGAATGTTTGTGGGATGAATGGCTGTGGCCCTGCTGAATGAGGCTGTGGCTGCTTGCTGCTTGTCTTCATCCTGAGCACGTGGGGGCTGTCTTGGTGCCTTCAGTTGCAGTCTTTATGTGTATAGTGTTGCCACAGACACCTGCTGTGGTCAGGGAGGAAGTTCAGGGCAGCTTCATCATCAGGCACGACAACTGGTTTCTAAACGTTTATCTCATAGAGTTGTAGAATATCTTGAGCTTGAAGGGACCCACAAGGGTCACTGAGTCCAATTCCCAACTCCACACAGCACCACCCAAAAATCATACCCTAAATTTGAGAGCCTGTGCCATGCCCACCGCCTTCTGGTGCAGACCCTATCCCTACGTCCCCACCTCCCGTCCCCTGACACAGCTCCATGCCGTTCTCTCGGGCCCTGTCAGTGCTGCTTCTCTGCTCCTCTGTGCTGAATACAACCGGTGACCTCAGCTGCTCCTCATACACCTTGCCCTCCAGACCCTTCCGCACCTTTATAGCCCTCTTTTGTATGCTTTGTTAATAGTTCTGTGTCTTACGTTGTGCTACCCAAACCTGCGCCCAGTGCTTGAGATGAGGCTGCAAGGAGTTTTTGTTTCTCCAGTACTTTCAGTGAGCACCGCAGCCAGCTACTGCTTACATTACTGCGTACTCCTTTGCGTAGTGCTGCTGGCAGTAAGCTCTAGGCTTGGAAACCACGCTGCTCATGAGGACTTTTGGAGGCCCTGTAGAAGTGCATGGATGAAGTAGCTGCAGCCTGAAGACTCTGGTGCAAAGTTACTGCAGATATCCTCAGTTACTATTGCCCATCTCTGTCCTAGTAGTGTCTGTCACTGAATTGCTTTGCCACGCCAGGGCCTCTCTGCAGGTCTCCCACGAACACATGACATGTCCTGGGCCTCCCAGAACCCTGTGTGCTGGGCAGGCAGTGCTGTGTTGTACAAGCTGCTCGTGGACCCCGGTCAGCAGGAACTCCCAGGTGCTCAGTGACATATTTGTGAGCATATGCTGCAAACCCCCACGCAGTTTGACTGTGCTTTTCTTTAGTGGGAAATCATTTATTCATTTATTTATTTATTTACAACACTGTCTCCACAGTTACTTGAGCAAACTGTGGTGCCTGAGCCGAGAGCATCAGTCAAACTTGACAAGGAGTATACCACTCTTTGGGAAGGGACACAGTTTCCTATGGCCCAATTCAGTGCCACAGCTTAGGGGCAGCTGGGTACGTGGGGTTGGGGAGCAGTCCCCATGGTGTTTCTTGCAGCAGAGCACCAGGCAGCCAGGTGAAAATGAGTGGCAAGAAGCATTTCTTCACTTTGTGAGTGTGGTACAACTAAGGTTTAATTAAAACAACGATGGTAGATTGTTAGGGCTGATAAATACTGCCTTGTTACAGCCCTCTTGGGTCGTATGTAAGCAGTGTTCGTTTTAGAAAGGATGAATGAACAGTCAGTGTGGAGGATAAAGATCAGCATTGTTAATTGCTATGGAAGTCTTCCGTGGGAAAGTATGAACTTGTGAGGAATGATACTGTCCATAAATGTCATTTAAATATTTACATAACTCAGGGATAAAATTTCTGTATTAAAGCACAGAGTCACATCTGGGGTCCTGTTGGTGATAACCAGGACTTAGACAGCTGGGTTTGGTTGGTAGTGCATTGATTGTGCTTCCGAATGCTTCACTAACAGTAACGAAGAGCTCTTCTTCAGTGTGAAAAACCTTTAATTGTTCTTATTTAAGAAAAGGCTTTTTTAAATGTTGTTTTTTAGATACTTGGGAAGCTATATTTCCTTAAAGTCTTGTGTTTCACATGTAATTAACTTCTACCTTTTGATGTTCCAGTGTAAGAATGCAAGTCACCATTATCTAAGCTAGGTGCATAGTGGTTGATGATCCACTTAAGCTTCTGGCTGCTGGCAAGTCTGCAGAGTGAGAAGGAATTACTCCATTTGGAAACTTTTTTTTTTTTGCCCACCATAAATAACTGGAAATGGTAGGAACTGTTCCTATGCTGTTCATTGATGTTTCAGTTCTCATGAAGCTTTCTTTTGTCCTTTTCCAGTTCTCAGAATGTGATATAACCCTTGAAAAATTCTGTCTGCTTTCATGTAAACATGATGAAGACGAACCTTTGAGAACATAGCTTATGTTGATAAATAAACCAGCTTGGGCAGAGTAAATCTTTTCATCAAACTTCAAGAGCCACGCTGTACTGAAGTAAATATAGATGTTCTTAATGTACTCCTTTCATCCGAATACATAACAAACACTCTAAACTAATGCAAACAAACCTAAAATGGATTTCTAAGTGGTTTTCTTCTTGGTAGTGGAGAAATTTAGTCTATCTAGGGTAGGACAAGAGTGGACTTCACTCTTGGAATTGTGGAAGTGCTGAGGTGAGTGCTGATCTAAACAGGAGAGGTGAAGAGCATATGGAGACCTAGCTCTTCTGCAATTCTTCTGTGGAAGAGGCAGAAAGTGCTTGCTGTAGAGTGTCTTTTTGGTGAGCTTGTTCCCACAGTCATCCCTTGGAAGGCAACTTGCAGATGACCCTTTGGTTGAAGAGCCTGCAGTGTTCCTGCATGCCTTCCCCCCTCATCAGCCACGCAGCTCAGATCTTGAACCCAGCTTGCATCACAAGAGCCCTGTCTCCACTTGGCATAACTTGCACGTGCCCTCCCCTCACAGTGTGTGCAGGGCTGCCTGTGAGGCAGCTGCATGTGGCATGAGGTGGCATGACGCTGACATGCTGGAGAGGCTCGTTCTGCGGGGTACATCTGGCTGTGCCCGAAGCCGTGTTTCATGAAGCAGTTGAGCTCAGTGCAAAAGGTGGCCCTGAGGCTGTCATGACATCTGCTGCGTGCACTGAAGGATGACTGCAGCAGCCTTGGTGACACTGTCAGTACTGTGTTGGTTGGAATGTCCGGGAAAGAGGAGTTGAAAGAGCAGTTCTGCAAACCCGAAGGTGTAACAGCAGGTTTGTTTTTCATTTCTAGATTTCCAGGGTGACTGTTTGCAATGACAGCATGTTAAATAGATCATCAGCTTGCTGTGGAAAGCATTTTCTTAGTGCATGTAACTGTTTAGTTCCATAGTACTTGCTTTGCTTCATGAGGAAGACTGCTGTTTGTCAAAGAATCACAGAATGGCTTGGGTTGGAAAGGCCCCAGGGATTATAAAGTTCCAGCCCTCCTACCACAGGGAGGGGGGGTAATGTTTGCACTTCCTATATCACAAAGAGTGTTTGGATCTTCTATTTAAAAAGGACAGTTGACAGAGAAGTAAAACGTGTTGTTTTGAAAAAGATAAACCCTGTTTTGGAGAAAAAGACCACAGCTTGGTGTTTTCTTAATAATAACAGTTCTAGTCCATTTAATTCCATTGTGGAATAAAGTTCAAGTCAAAGGTGGCTGATACGTTTATAAGATTTTGAGACTATTTAGAGAACTATGTTAGTGTAATTATGGAGTATTTTCAGTATGAGCTTTTTCTTCGCTGCAATCTTGATGAGTAAGAGAGAATATATAAAGGATAATTTCTTTGAGAGTCAGAGGAATGTTGTGAAAGCTTTACATCTAGCAGACTCTTGTACTTTAAATACATAACAGTGATGTACTGATGCCCCGATTCTGCTCACCATTTGACACCAGAAATAGTCAGGCATCCAATTTAGCTCGTGTCTGATTGCGTTGTGCCATGTGTACAGAAGTGAAACGTATTAAAAACTGTTCGTCTTTGGATGTGTTCATCTGGGAATTTACTCATAAATAATTGATAACTCCCTGAAACAAAATCTCTTAATTACTCCTTGGATTTCTCACCTCATTCCTCCTGCACTCATTGTTCTTGTAGACGCAGGGGAAGACAAGGCATGGCTTTAATGAAGGTGTATGTCAGTCTGCAGTGCTCCTTTCAAAAGGTCACCCACCTAAGCAGAGGAAATGAAATACATGACAACAGAGAAACATTTTATTGTCCTATGGAGGAATGTGGCATTTCAGTGTTTTAGAGGAACCACTTAGCTGTTACATTTAAGACTTGTTTTCATCCTGTTACTGGAGCAGTGCTTATGATCAATTACTAAATCAATGAAATGTTTGCATCTAATGTCCTGTAGGATTTCAAATTAAGGACTATTTGATGTGCAGTACCAATACAACTGTTACATTTGGGCTTGATCTTTAAGATTTTAGTGTTTTTGAGTAGCCTTGCTCAGACAGTTGACTGCAGTGGTACAAGTCTTTGTGAAGAATTGTCTCTCAATGGAGTAAGGGTTTGGTTGGTTGAGCTCTTGTTTACAAGGCATTGAAGCATAATGATGAGTTTCCTTTCCTGTGAAAAAAAGGAAAGCCTTTCTGCTACCCACAGACTTGATAAAGTGCATTTGATTTTTATCTAACAAAATCTCATTTTAATGGAAAAAGTGTCCTAATGTAAGATAAGTTCATCTTTCTGATGACTTTTTTGCTTTAGAAATACTAGCTGTCTTTGGAGGTGCTAATATTTGCTTGCAGTTTAATAGCCCTAACTATCACTAATGTACAAGGAATGTTCAGATAATGCAATTAAGAGAACAATCTTACAGCTATTTTAATGTGAGCTTTCTGATGCAACTCTTGTTTAATTGGAAGGTGAATGCTATAAGGTTTTGTCAGTCTACCATTTCTGGATGATAAAACTTTTGCACAGACTAAACTAAACATGAAATTCCGAAGAGTTGTTACCAGCCTTTGACTTGGGAATTCATAGCTGAGGATCTTCCATTTTCACCTGGCAGAAATGTGCATCTGTGGTGCTATCCAGACTCGTGACTTCCAAAAGGTACTGGTTTTGATCAGATAAAATGGGAAAATATTCCTGATATTGGAGAAAAGAAGGCCTTCGCTCCTTCTATAATCCAAAAGATTAAGCTTGCTTATAATGGATTAGCAGAGCTCTCTTCTGTTAATTTGTAGTGGTGTAGTCAAAGAACCTGATTTTACATCAGTGGAAAACCCATTATTGATCAATGGGAATTTTACAGCTGAAGCCAAAGGGATTGGAGACTCGTCATTTGGAAGTGACTGAAGGAGAGAAAGAGCTGGATATGCTTATTGCCACATGGCTGTGAGCCACCACTGCAGTTCGGCCACCAGGAATGGCAAAGTCCTAGGTTGCTTCAGACAGGCTTTTTCAAGAGATGCTTGAAAGGACATGGGGCGAGGCTGTGGAGAAACCTTGTTTGGGATACTACTGGCTATCCTTCCGACTCACCTTTAAGAAAAACTATTTCGGAGTGGAAGAGAAAGCAACTTGAAGTGCTGTGGTGGGGGAGAATCCATGTGAAATAAGCGCCCTGGTTTAAGGAGGCTTGATGTCTGGGATTTGGTTAAAGCAGAGGGGAGAAACACAGATTCAGAATTGAGGGCACTGTGTGGAAGCACTGCTGCCTGCACCTTGTTGCCACCTGGGGACATTGGTTTGAGAGGTCAGCCTGAGGAATACGCAGGAGGAAATTACTACTGACAGTACTGAAGGTGATATCCTAGCAAATTACACAGCCTGCAGAAGTTTCTTCCCTTAATAAGCAATTGCTACTTTTCCTTCTGGTAGAGTACATGGGCCAGTGTTCTTCAGAATGTGTACTCTAAGAAGTAGCTCCATACTACTTTAATTAGGAATGTTCATGAAGCATGTTCCTAAATGTAATTTCTCTTTCTTCTTAAATGCTGAGCATAGTTTAAAAGTAGCTGTGATCCAGAGCTTGGTTGTGGATAAAAGCATGGCCCACCCTGACTTGTGCCGCAGCATTTGGCACGTACGTTTCCAAGGATGATACCTAGTACATCACAGAATATTATTCAGAGTAAAAATTAGATTTCTTACAATGATTTGGTAACTGTATTGTTTTTATCTATTATAGAAGGCAAGATTGTGTCATTTAGCACGGCAATTACAGAGATTAAATTAATTTCATTTTCCTTTATTCTTAATAAATGCAAAATAATTGAGCTCACATCATAGGAGGTTGAGACTTTGCTGTTTGTAGCTTCATCATTTATTAATCTAACACATTAGATGAGAAGCTTTATAGATTTGCTTGCCTAAGGAAAAAGGAGAGGAAGATAGATAAAGACCAAACTGGATCTGTGTATTCTGTCTTGCACTTTGAGGTACTGTCAAACTGTTGCCTCATTTTCAGTATGTTTCTGTAAGAAAGAGCACTTCCCCCAGAATGGCTAATTGTGACCTAATGCTTAATCAGTCTGGATATGCTCAGATTTGGATAGATAAAGTTGCTTGGGCAGTTCCTTTGCTTTCCTCATCATGCTGTTGGTATAGAAATGTAGAATTGTAAACGGGCAGGTAGAATAAAATACAGATGAGAATGCTGTAAATAGGTATGTTTTGTACTATCTTGGCCATCTTAATTGGCTGTCCTAGTTATGGGAGGGAAGACAGAAAATAGTACTGGCCTAATGTAGGCTGTGTAGCAGTAATCAGCTCAGAAGTGACAGAAGTGCTTTTCTTTCTTACTCAATGTAGCTGGAGGGGGGTTGGAAATTGGACATTGGTCTCTGCAGCTCCAAGTAGCCCCAACACTGCCAGCCACAGATTAGTAAAATTAATCCCTCCAGTTAATAGTTGAGTGGAAAGTATAAAGAACATTTTCTGCCTTTTTTTTTTTTTTAATTTTCCTTTTTTAATATGTCATTTGTTGGCTCCATGTGACCTCCATGTCATGACTCTTGTGATGTGACTTGTCACAGAGCTTTCCTGTGGTGATTAATTAATTGCACTGGGGAGTAGTGGCATGTGACAGTATGCATGGGGACATAGGTAAACAGTTACCTATAGACCACCTATAACAAATCGGTACTTAAAACATTATTAATGCAGTTTGATTCATTTTTTTAACATGATTTTCATTCTTGTTTGCGCTCTCAGTTGTGTCCTTGGTATTCAGATGGCATACGTACCTATCAGCACCATTTAGAGTTGCCAGTGTAGCTGGTTTGGAAAAAGAGCAACCTAGGACCTAGCAATTAAGGATGTGAAATTTGCCAGTGTACTGGGAGAGGGTTTTGCACTGATTATGTATAGGTGGGGCACAGCAGTTAGTCTTCCAGGGTATCTTAGTGGACAGTCTGTCCAATCTTTTAAATTGTTGTTCCAGTCAATTTTATTGACTGAAGTGAAAGCACAAATTAATTTTTCTTTCCGTTCTCAACATTATTTTCATTTCATACTCTTGATTTATATTTCAGTATTAGTTGTGTATTTTGATTTGTGTGAGCAAACCCTGAAGCCCCTCCTCACTTGAGAGTCCACCTTTAATTCTTTTAACAAGTCTGGCTCATTTCTGAGCAGCCTGTACATGAGGAGCTGATTGGTATTAATAGACAGATAACTTGTACTGAAAAAACTGATGTCTGTATCTGGTTATGAGACTGTGTCAGTGTGAGCACTAACCAGTTAGTATCAACTGCTGGATTCTGGTTTCCAGATGACTCTGTTAGCATCTTCCTGAGCAAGTCTGGTGACAAACAGCCCTAGAAAAGTGCTGGAGAAAGCAAGCTAGTCTACAAGCAGAGGACTGATTTCCCCCAAAATGAGAGGTAGTTATTGCAAAGCAATTAGCTGAATAGTTTACAGCAGGGAGATAGCCAATAACTCAGCATTTCGTTGGTGTTCAGACATGGTACATGCACTGTGTGGTGATTCCTAGACACACTAGCATCAGCAGTTTCAGTTGACATCATGCAGCTTCCAGAAAAAGCTGGGATGGGCTAGCGGGAGAAATCTGACCTGTGAAATATGAGGTGGGCCCTCAAGCTCCTGTTGGGACTATCAGCAGACAAGGCAGGCAGCTCTTATCGTCATCAGAGCTGCCTGGCTTCCAGCACCTCCAGAGATGGCAGCAGGATTGGGCTGCAGCCAGTCAGTCCTCTCTGTTTTTATCTCTAGAGGGAGATGACCTGCGAGTTTCATTGCCAGCCATGGAGCACAGGGCCTGATATTAGCCAGATACTGTCACACATTCAACATTTAAACACGTGGGAATGGTCTGGCAACAAGGGAAGGGGCAAAGGTCTGTATCTTGGGTGGAACAGCCCAGCTACAAAGCAGTTTTGCAGAAGAGGACCTGGGGTTCTGGTGGATGCCATATTGAACATGAGCCTGCAGCATGCCCTTGAGATGAAGAATGATGAATCCTGGCTGCAATAGGCCAAGTGTTGTGAGCACTTTGAGGGAGGTGATCCTTCCCTTCTGCTCAGTACCAGTGAGGCCACACTTCAGGGCTGTGTTCTCCTGTTCTAGACTCCCCAGTACAGGAGAGATCTGGATGTACTTGGGAGAAAGAGTACAGTGAAGGACTGCAAAAATGATTAAGGATCTGGGGAGCACTCCTATGAGGGAGGCTGAGAGAGCTGGACCTGTTCAACTTGGAGAAGAGGAGGTTCATCAAGATCTCATCAGTGTCCTGGAGGGAGGGTGCCAAGAGGATGGAGCCAGGCTCCGTTCAGTGGTGCCCAATGCCAGGACAAGAGGCAGTGGACACAAACTGGAACACAGAAGGCTCCCTCTGACCACTGGGAAACATTTCTTTACTGTATGGAAGACTAGCATAGAGAAGCTGTGGAGTTTCTTCCTTGGAGATCTTCATTAGCTGCCTGGATATAGCCCTGTGCTGGGTGTCCCTGCTGGAACAGGGGTTGGGCCAGAAGGACCCAGAAGTCCCTGTCAGCTTCAGCCATCCTGTAAAGGTGTGACCAGACCAACTGCACCTGAAAGCAGCTGTGCTGGATGGGTGGCAGGACCACTTCTCTGTCATCTTCCCTGCAGACAGAATGTCTTTGTCTGTTCTTAAATAACAGTTCCCTATTTTGTTCTTGAAAAAACTTGAAGATAATTCTCCACTCGCCCAGAAAAGGTTATCAATATATTCTTGGTACCTCATGTCTACTTCTCAATTCAGTTCTGCTTTTTCAACCTCAACTTTTAAAACAGAAACTCTTGTATATGCACACTGGTTTGTTCTGTAGGGAAGCTGTTTGTCATTTTCTCCTGTTCCTGCTGAATGTATACAAGACAAAATTTTTTCATCCCACATGTGAAAAACAAGCAGAAATCTTGTTCTTAGCAGTGACTTGAGACTGTAAATGTTAGACAAATAATGTTTATTGTGCGAGTCACTTGTATGGCTTTTTCTAAGGATTTCTTTTTTCTTCAAAGCTCAGTTCTTAGTGGCTGTGTTTGTGCAGCCAGCATCGTGTCACATTTGTGTCCATGGTATGACAAACTAGGTGGTGAGTTTGGCTGTCATGCTGTTAGCCCATAAGCAATATCATAGCCAAGATGCAAGGCAGGAGACTTTTATCAATACAGGCCTATGGAGAGCGTTTTTGTTGTAGAACACAAAGGTGTGCCACTGAGTTTGTTTCTTCGTTCTGACGGAGCTAACAGCAGCCTGGAAA
Organism: Odontophorus gujanensis; assembly: GCA_013399175.1. Classification (NCBI taxonomy): domain Eukaryota; kingdom Metazoa; phylum Chordata; class Aves; order Galliformes; family Odontophoridae; genus Odontophorus; species Odontophorus gujanensis. Next base: position 14,181 of record VXAB01009959.1, read on the forward strand.
CAAAACACTCAAAATGTGTGGCTTTTTATGCAAGTGGAGGCAACGGAACTGTTACTGGTGACCGTTGCTTTCTCATCTTGTTTTGCAAGCTAATATTATATTGATTTCAGGCATAGCTTTAATCTTTGTCAGTAGGGCAGCAGCAGTGGACTTACCCTTTGACTATGGATGCCCAGTTTGTTTTCATCCTGACTCTGTTTGCAGANCTTCATTAGCTGCCTGGATATAGCCCTGTGCTGGGTGTCCCTGCTGGAAGGCGGGAGGGTGCCAAGAGGATGGAGCCAGGCTCCGTTCAGTAGTGCCCAATGCCAGGACAAGAGGCAGTACACTGGTTTGTTCTGTAGGGAAAGGATCTGGGGAGCACTCCTATGAGGGAGGCTGAGAGAGCTGGACCTGTTCAACTTGGAGAAGAGGCGGTTCATCAAGATCTCATCAGTGTCCTGGAGGGAGGGTGCCAGGAGGATGGAGCCAGGCTCCGTTCAGTAGTGCCCAATGCCAGGACAAGAGGCAGTACACTGGTTTGTTCTGTAGGGAAAGGATCTGGGGAGCACTCCTATGAGGGAGGCTGAGAGAGCTGGACCTGTTCAACTTGGAGAAGAGGCGGTTCATCAAGATCTCATCAGTGTCCTGGAGGGAGGGTGCCAGGAGGATGGAGCCAGGCTCCGTTCAGTAGTGCCCAATGCCAGGACAAGAGGCAGTACACTGGTTTGTTCTGTAGGGAAAGGATCTGGGGAGCACTCCTATGAGGGAGGCTGAGAGAGCTGGACCTGTTCAACTTGGAGAAGAGGCGGTTCATCAAGATCTCATCAGTGTCCTGGAGGGAGGGTGCCAGGAGGATGGAGCCAGGCTCCGTTCAGTAGTGCCCAATGCCAGGACAAGAGGCAGTACACTGGTTTGTTCTGTAGGGAAAGGATCTGGGGAGCACTCCTATGAGGGAGGCTGAGAGAGCTGGACCTGTTCAACTTGGAGAAGAGGCGGTTCATCAAGATCTCATCAGTGTCCTGGAGGGAGGGTGCCAGGAGGATGGAGCCAGGCTCCGTTCAGTAGTGCCCAATGCCAGGACAAGAGGCAGTACACTGGTTTGTTCTGTAGGGAAAGGATCTGGGGAGCACTCCTATGAGGGAGGCTGAGAGAGCTGGACCTGTTCAACTTGGAGAAGAGGCGGTTCATCAAGATCTCATCAGTGTCCTGGAGGGAGGGTGCCAGGAGGATGGAGCCAGGCTCCGTTCAGTAGTGCCCAATGCCAGGACAAGAGGCAGTACACTGGTTTGTTCTGTAGGGAAAGGATCTGGGGAGCACTCCTATGAGGGAGGCTGAGAGAGCTGGACCTGTTCAACTTGGAGAAGAGGCGGTTCATCAAGATCTCATCAGTGTCCTGGAGGGAGGGTGCCAGGAGGATGGAGCCAGGCTCCGTTCAGTAGTGCCCAATGCCAGGACAAGAGGCAGTACACTGGTTTGTTCTGTAGGGAAAGGATCTGGGGAGCACTCCTATGAGGGAGGCTGAGAGAGCTGGACCTGTTCAACTTGGAGAAGAGGCGGTTCATCAAGATCTCATCAGTGTCCTGGAGGGAGGGTGCCAGGAGGATGGAGCCAGGCTCCGTTCAGTAGTGCCCAATGCCAGGACAAGAGGCAGTACACTGGTTTGTTCTGTAGGGAAAGGATCTGGGGAGCACTCCTATGAGGGAGGCTGAGAGAGCTGGACCTGTTCAACTTGGAGAAGAGGCGGTTCATCAAGATCTCATCAGTGTCCTGGAGGGAGGGTGCCAGGAGGATGGAGCCAGGCTCCGTTCAGTAGTGCCCAATGCCAGGACAAGAGGCAGTACACTGGTTTGTTCTGTAGGGAAAGGATCTGGGGAGCACTCCTATGAGGGAGGCTGAGAGAGCTGGACCTGTTCAACTTGGAGAAGAGGCGGTTCATCAAGATCTCATCAGTGTCCTGGAGGGAGGGTGCCAGGAGGATGGAGCCAGGCTCCGTTCAGTAGTGCCCAATGCCAGGACAAGAGGCAGTACACTGGTTTGTTCTGTAGGGAAAGGATCTGGGGAGCACTCCTATGAGGGAGGCTGAGAGAGCTGGACCTGTTCAACTTGGAGAAGAGGAGGTTCATCAAGATCTCATCAGTGTCCTGGAGGGAGGGTGCCAAGAGGATGGAGCCAGGCTCCGTTCAGTGGTGCCCAATGCCAGGACAAGAGGCAGTGGACACAAACTGGAACACAGAAGGCTCCCTCTGACCACTGGGAAACATTTCTTTACTGTATGGAAGACTAGCATAGAGAAGCTGTGGAGTTTCTTCCTTGGAGATCTTCATTAGCTGCCTGGATATAGCCCTGTGCTGGGTGTCCCTGCTGGAACAGGGGTTGGGCCAGAAGGACCCAGAAGTCCCTGTCAGCTTCAGCCATCCTGTAAAGGTGTGACCAGACCAACTGCACCTGAAAGCAGCTGTGCTGGATGGG
>VXAB01009959.1:18881-130485 GCA_013399175.1 Odontophorus gujanensis
CCTGGCTTCCAGCACCTCCAGAGATGGCAGCAGGATTGGGCTGCAGCCAGTCAGTCCTCTCTGTTTTTATCTCTAGAGGGAGATGACCTGCGAGTTTCATTGCCAGCCATGGAGCACAGGGCCTGATATTAGCCAGATACTGTCACACATTCAACATTTAAACACGTGGGAATGGTCTGGCAACAAGGGAAGGGGCAAAGGTCTGTATCTTGGGTGGAACAGCCCAGCTACAAAGCAGTTTTGCAGAAGAGGACCTGGGGTTCTGGTGGATGCCATATTGAACATGAGCCTGCAGCATGCCCTTGAGATGAAGAATGATGAATCCTGGCTGCAATAGGCCAAGTGTTGTGAGCACTTTGAGGGAGGTGATCCTTCCCTTCTGCTCAGTACCAGTGAGGCCACACCTCAGGGCTGTGTTCTCCTGTTCTAGACTCCCCAGTACAGGAGAGATCTGGATGTACTTGGGAGAAAGAGTACAGTGAAGGACTGCAAAAATGATTAAGGATCTGGGGAGCACTCCTATGAGGGAGGCTGAGAGAGCTGGACCTGTTCAACTTGGAGAAGAGGAGGTTCATCAAGATCTCATCAGTGTCCTGGAGGGAGGGTGCCAAGAGGATGGAGCCAGGCTCCGTTCAGTGGTGCCCAATGCCAGGACAAGAGGCAGTGGACACAAACTGGAACACAGAAGGCTCCCTCTGACCACTGGGAAACATTTCTTTACTGTATGGAAGACTAGCATAGAGAAGCTGTGGAGTTTCTTCCTTGGAGATCTTCATTAGCTGCCTGGATATAGCCCTGTGCTGGGTGTCCCTGCTGGAACAGGGGTTGGGCCAGAAGGACCCAGAAGTCCCTGTCAGCTTCAGCCATCCTGTAAAGGTGTGACCAGACCAACTGCACCTGAAAGCAGCTGTGCTGGATGGGTGGCAGGACCAATTCTCTGTCATCTTCCCTGTAGACAGAATGTCTTTGTCTGTTCTTAAATAACAGTTCCCTATTTTGTTCTTGAAAAAACTTGAAGATAATTCTCCACTCGCCCAGAAAAGGTTATCAATATATTCTTGGTACCTCATGTCTACTTCTCAATTCAGTTCTGCTTTTTCAACCTCAACTTTTAAAACAGAAACTCTTGTATATGCACACTGGTTTGTTCTGTAGGGAAGCTGTTTGTCATTTTCTCCTGTTCCTGCTGAATGTATACAAGACAAAATTTTTTCATCCCACATGTGAAAAACAAGCAGAAATCTTGTTCTTAGCAGTGACTTGAGACTGTAAATGTTAGACAAATAATGTTTATTGTGCGAGTCACTTGTATGGCTTTTTCTTTTTTCTTCAAAGCTCAGTTCTTAGTGGCTGTGTTTGTGCAGCCAGCATCGTGTCACATTTGTGTCCATGGTATGACAAACTAGGTGGTGAGTTTGGCTGTCATGCTGTTAGCCCATAAGCAATATCATAGCCAAGATGCAAGGCAGGAGACTTTTATCAATACAGGCCTATGGAGAGCGTTTTTGTTGTAGAACACAAAGGTGTGCCACTGAGTTTGTTTCTTCGTTCTGACGGAGCTAACAGCAGCCTGGAAACAAAACACTCAAAATGTGTGGCTTTTTATGCAAGTGGAGGCAACGGAACTGTTACTGGTGACCGTTGCTTTCTCATCTTGTTTTGCAAGCTAATATTATATTGATTTCAGGCATAGCTTTAATCTTTGTCAGTAGGGCAGCAGCAGTGGACTTACCCTTTGACTATGGATGCCCAGTTTGTTTTCATCCTGACTCTGTTTGCAGAATAAGGTCTGAAACTTTTTTTTTTTTCATATTAATTTATTTCCTATTTGGAATTGTTAAAGTTTGCAAAGAGACTGATCTTGGATATGTCAGTGTAAATAAGATTGTTCAAGTGTGATGCGTGGTGACCGTGGAAGGCTTTGCAGGTCAAGGATAAAGTTGTTTGAGGTAGAAGAGGAGCAGTCTGAGTGTGCAGTGTTTGATTTTCCTGAAGGAGGAGAGTTACCATTCTAGAAAAGGATGAAATTTAAGCCTTTAGTACGTTCTCACGAGGTTAAATGCATGTACGAGAACCATTTCAGTTCTGGATATACTTGCATATCAGAGACTTCTGAAGAGAAACAACTGCATGTGTAATATGGTGGCTAAGACCTTCATGGTAAAGTGGGTGAAATTTCCTTTTTTTTTTTTAACCAAGATCTGAACTGTAGAGTGGATGCAGACTTCAGTAGGAACAAGTTTAACCAAAGGAGGGACAGATATTTCTTCCCACAGAAAACAGATATCGTTCTTTGGTTTTGGTATGGTAGCTAAAGCCTGTGGTGCGGGAAGAAGAAATGCTCAGCAAATTTGGAGCATTTGAAGACATTTTAACATGTTTAAAACAGTTAAGAAAATAATCGTATTGGTGGTATGTTGTTGTTTTTTTTTAAAGCTGGAAAGGTTGACAAGCCAAAATATACATGAGCAATAGCTATTGAGGAGATTTATTTCCATGATAACTAAAATGTGGATTTCTTAACGCTCTGGGATTTGCATTTTGATACCCTGTTGTGGCTTCAAATGATTATGCAGACAAACTCGGTGTGCAGTGGTGGTTGCATGTGTGAAATGACATTTGGTGCTACATTTGCTCTTTATTATATAAGAGGGAGGATTGTTTTTTTGTTTCATTGATGTAAAAAAAGGTACACTCCTAACACTGAGAAGTTTTCTGATGTTTCCCTCTTTATTGATGTCAACTGGTAAGATATCTTCAGATACTAGCATCAGTATAATAAGAAAATAAATCAGAGTTTTTCTGTTACATTTTATTTGCCTCAGTACTGTACATGTGATATGAGCAGCAAACTCAAGAATTATACTTGCATTACCTTTAGGAAAAATTGCTCTTTGTTATACAATGGAAATAATACCAATGCTTCAAAGAGTCTTAGAAAAGGTCTGTGATACAGCACTTGCATATTCATCTTTTAGCTTTTAGGGCTTTTTAGAAACTGAAATACCTTTCCACACACAAATAACAGGAGACTAGTTGAAAAAAGGATAATGTCAGGAGGGAGAAAATTAATATCCTCAGGCTCGACGTGGGAGGCTGCTTGGGCACATTGTAAAAGTCACATAAGGCATCCACATCAGAATGTAAGCAGGCAGAAAGAGTGGTCTGCTGAAAGCACAAAAGTTGAGTTATTCAGACTACAAAGCATGTGGGTATCTGCCTCTAATGAATCCAACAGAAAATGACCAGACTGTTTTGAGTCAAATACAAACTGAATACCAAGATCTTAAAAGGACTTGGAAGAGCAGAGAATGCAGTGTAAAAATAAATGATAAACTGCATACATATCAGAAGCTGGGTAGCACTGGTGGGCACATAGGATGGCTGGGAGGCTGAAAGGACATTTAAAAAAAAGAGAAAGAAAAGTTAGTTACATTGTGCATTCTGGGGGAATCTGAGTGATGAAGATGAGGTGTCATCTGCTGAAAGAAACTGGTAAATTGAGTACAGAGATGCCCCTGTGCATTGCACAGAGTGTAGCTTGTGCTCTGAGGAGATGGCACCACTGGCAGAAAGCATGCTGCATGCCACAGTGCTGCTGCTGGGACTTGTGAATCTCCATGCTACCTTTTGGGGATTTCACTTAAAAGAGGATGGAAACTGGCAGAAAGAAAGCAGTGATTTTGAATAGCGATGACGGTCCTGTGAGGGTGAGAGCTCCCTGGGGAGCAGCTTCTCTCCTTATCGCAATCCTGCTCACTTCTTTTGCCTTCTCCTTTCTTCTTTATGGGGTCAGCACAGCCATCATGCAGTGCTGTTCATAAGCCCATGACTAACTTCACTGTGTAAGTCCATCCTTCCCAAAAATGAGCTCTTTCGTGATAAATGCTCATCTTCAGCTTCTCCTGAATTTGTGAAAGTGGGAAAAAAACAACAAAAAAAAGGAAAAATAGGTGGTTAGCCTTTTGGATATTTCATGAGACAACTGTATTATTTATAAATAATTTATGACTTTGAAGCTACACTCTTTCTCTCCAGATTATATGTCTTGTATAACTGAATGGTATGATTTACCTTAAATTGCCCATCTGACATGCATCACGAATCTCTGCACACCACTTTTTCTTTCTTCCTGCATGGCCTTCACTTGTGGATAGATTTGCATAAAATGATTTCTTCATGTAAATGCGATCAGGCCGAGGCTCCTGCATCTTGTTATAACATATGTACCAATTCCCTTGAATTGGGTTAGCATCTACCTCGGTAATTGAATCTATTTGTTAGTTGCTGTAGTTTTCTGAATTGACGCCAAGCAGGATGCGTGCTCTTTGGTGTTGGTGCTGCAGTCTTCATGTTCTTGTCATATGCTAAGACTTCATTTAAGTGAAACGCTAGATGGGCAGGAAGGGCTCCTTGTTGAAGCTGCCTCCAGCTCCTGCCCAGATGGCTTCAAGGGTTTCCCCTTGCCTTATCTGTACTGGCCCTGACCAGGCAGCCAGCCCCAGTGCAATTAAAAAGGTGCATGTAAGCTGGGGAGATAAGGGTCCATGTCATCTAGTCAGTGACACAGGGCCCTTCAGCAGAAGAAGAGCACTGGAAGCTGCATTTAATCTCCAGGAGATAAGGAGTGATTGAACAATATGTTGATTCTAAGCTCAGTTCTGAGGCAATGGGTTTTGTGAGAAACTCTCTTTAAATGCAAAGCTGGTGGAAGAAGTCTTGAGCAGGTACAGTGAAGAGGAAAGTCATGGTAAATGTAACCAGGCATTAGCCAAATCTGGCTCTGGCAGCAGCCTTGGGGACTGCCTTGAGTGAGTGCTCAGAAGTGTGCTCTTCAGTGGGGATTGACTCCCTTTTCTTTTTCCTGGTTTGAGATAAAATCTTCTTTCTAACCTTGAACACGACCTCATTGAATCTCCAGTGTTACCAGCTGCAGGATTCTGATTCTCTGCCGTTCAGCTAGAGGGGAAGAGGTTGATCAGAAGGGAGCTGTGGGCTGTCTGAGGAACTCAGCAGGACAAAACCCTGGTAGTTTGGCACAGGGCCAATCCAAGTTCAGTTTTGCCTGTTTTATCTGTCCCACTAAGTCAAGGTGCTCGTGCAGCCTGCTTTCAACCAGGGAGCTAAGCTGGACCTTACGCCAAGGTGGATAGATCCTCGTTCATTTGTCATTATCTCCACAGGTTGGCTCTGCCTGGAGCCTCTGGTCTAGAGATGGTCTTGCAAGAACAGGGCCTGTATTTGTGTTGTGCTGCCTTGTTGTAATCACCTTGGAGTCTGGGCAATCCAGAAACTGAACAATGTTATTCTAGTCCTGCTGTTTTTAGCTCTGCCTTTGTATAGCATGGAGTGTTGCTTTTTTTGTTGTCGTTGTAATGTGAGGTTTTTTTTGTTTGCTTGCTTGTTTTTTTTTTATATCAATTGCTGGTTTTGACAGAAGCTCTTAATCCATAGTCTCTCTTTACATGTTCAGTTTGTTTTCTTTCTGTTCTTCCAGTTCCTTGTATAGCTGTCTGTCCTCAGCTTCTGTGATCTTGCTCTTACCTACTCGTCTCTCCTTCACCTGAAGCATGAATAAATGAGATAATGAGACACAGGCCAGTCATCCCAATTACACTGTATATGAATGCATATGAATGTTCTTACATCCCTCTCATCTTTCTGTCTTTTTACACAACAGCCTCTGGAGGATGGTATTATCTTTTGGTCTGTATCTAGCAAGTTGACACTGCTGCAGTGTGAATAGCATTGACTAATGGTATACACATTTTGAAAAGCTGGAGCTGCATTGTAGTGTTCATCTGGGCTGCTGCTGCCCAGCGAATTACCACGGAACCTTTGCTAGTCATCACTGTCAAGCATTTTCCTACATCCAGGCTGTGATTATATAGTTCTAATTTTTGAAGTCAGAAGGGCAGATAAAATGTTGTTGGCACAGCTTCTAATAATCGTATGATGCATTCTATATTGATGTTAATGTGTTCTGAGTAAAAGATCATGGAAGAGACGTGCTAATTAAAGTAATTTTGATCAGGTGTGTAGTAAATGTGGAAATTTGCTAGTAATTTTTTTTGAAGGCTTCTCCATCTTTCTGTAATTATGAGACAGATAATATGAACTTGCCAGATCCAACATGCTAATGATCGCCTTCCAGCTTTTAGAGGGACAGAAATTATATGCTAACTGTATCTGAACGAGATTCTGCTTTGGTAGTGTGATAAAACATATAATAGTTTGCTATCTTGCACTTTCATAAGCATCCATGAATATATCCTTGGTCTGTCAATAAAGAAAATAATGAAGATGAAGCTGAATCTACTGTAGGAGTACTCAAATGGCTATTGATGGCTTAGGAATGCTGGGTTATCGATAGCAGATGAACTGCTTTGCTGTTGTCTGACGCTTTATAGGGATGTCTCATGAATCATTTTCAGATAAAAGGTAAGTGTTCTTGCTGTCCAATTTTGCTCCTCTTAAATTGCTACATTTTTCAGCTTTGTCTGCACATTTCCTGAAGCAAAGCTCCCCGTGGCAGAGGTGCAGAGGATTTTCTTACTGAGATGCCTTTTTTGAACTGGCTCTGAGTTGTGTTGCTTGATTAAAGGCAAGTCTGCTGAGATCTTAGCACGCGATGATCATCTGCTGTGCTCTGTATTCCACAGACAACTCAGCTCTGGGCTGGGCTGAGCTGAGCCATTAGGAGGAAGGTAAAGAGAAGGGTGTTTGTGTAACATCCTTAAGTGTACCGCATTCTCTTGATGCCTTGCAGTTGGGTCTGGAATAATGGGCAGGAGAGTATGTAGAGTATCATGTTACTGGCCATTTCATTTATTACAGCTCGCTTTATCTCGCTTATGGAGGAATAGTTTGCAGCCCAAAAACTCCCCTGCGATGGAGGGAGTTCTTTCCAGTATACTTTTTCTTTTAAAATGCAGTGGGAGATTTATGCAGAAGGACATAGAGAGCTCTGGTCTCTGACTTACTGCCATCATACTGGAACAGTGTAGGCAAAGGAGCAGCTGAGGGTGGCACCTCAGCTCTTAGATGAAGAAGTGGGGGAAAACGAACAAACAAAAATAGTAGTAGAAGCTGCATCAACAATTCCTGGCTCTGCATGAACTCATCTAATCCACAATTAATATAAAACACTCCTAAAATCACCACAGCCTTAGATTCTTTGTTTCAGAAATTGCTGTTGAGGCCCCAGGGCAAGGAATGGTGTGAATTTACAGGGGTACTGCTGCACAAAGGCCTTTGCGGATATGAGGTTGTAATACCACTTCAGTGTTGGGCTCCCGAGGTGTGAAACTGGGCACTCTGTTGGAAAACGCTCTGCGGAATGTGGGGGGAGCCCTGGGAGAAAGCTTTTGTGAGCCCATGCTGTTGGATTTACTCTGAAAACAGAAAAATGAGATTTTCTCATTAACAGTGCATGTTTTAGGGTGGTCTGTACTGGGAATAGAGGAGGCATATGAATTCTCCAGTGCTTGTTTTGAGCTGTGTGGGGTAAGTGCTTGCCAGGCCTTTTCTGCACTGTAAGCTTTGGTCTCTGGAACTTCTGCAGCTGAGTTGAGGGCTGAGGGATGGATGGTGCTTGGAGCAGCAAGGGCAGTTTGGGCCCAGAAGCCTCAGTTAACAGGCAGTAAAGGGAGGAGGTGTAACACAAGGAAATCCACTTATGTTTTATACTGTTGCTTATTCTCTTGCCTTTCTTGTCATTCCCCTCGTTCTTCCTACCCTCTAGGATCTCCTCTTGAATTGACTCTAGCCGATTATATGAAATTAGGCTTCATTATGTGAAATTAGACTTTACTGGAATGACTGCATCACAGAGTGGTGAGATCTCCCCCCCTCATCTTTTCTCCAGAAGCTGGAGAGGCTGCTGTTGACATCTAACTGTATTGCTGAGTTGCTTTAAAAACTACTTCTGTGCTGGGTCATGGGAAAGGTTTCCAGTGCAGTATTTTACCCTGATGCATCTATAACTCTAGCAGCAGCCATCAGCAGCACTGCTACCTTCACTTTTTCAATGAAGAAATAAATCTCAGTCATTTTTCCTGGGCTCTGTGTGCCAGTTCCATGAATTAAAATTCACAGAGAGAATACAGCATGAGAAGGGGTGGTTGTGTACTTGGTTGCCATGGTAATAATTAAGGGCACGCTTATACCAGTGGACCCAGGAGCACTCATATCTGGGTATGCTGTATGCATGATCCATCAGGATGAGACTGGGGCACGTGTTCCCCCTTTCCTCCTGTCTTTGCCCCCAGTGTCTAGTGTGGTTTCTACAGGAACAGCATGTAGAGACAAGTCCTGCCTGGTATCTGCTGAGGAGGAAGGACTCAGGGGCCCTCACACTGCTGGCATGGCTTAATAAGAGAGTTTGAGCAAGATCTGCAGCTAATATGAATTGGTATAGAATTGTTGACAGGAACAGTGTGTTAGCATGTCATTGTTTGGAAGAACCATACTACAGCTCCATTAGATTATGTGACTACATTACTACAAGTCTATTATATTTTCTATTGTTTTTGTGCTCTTGGTGCCAGCGATGCTGAGAAATGTGTCAAAGCAGAAGCTATGTTCCAGACCACTTGTCGCTAGAATGGCTGTCTGTACTTTCCTCTGTAAACCACTCTTCCTCTTTCAGTGATCTGTACATTTCCTCTTTTACCCCAGATGGGTTTACGTTACCTTCCTGTCACTCATTTGACTCTCTCCTGTTGCCAGTCCCTCATCCAGCCTCTCAGGTCTCAGCTGCTGCCTCCTTTGCTCTGTGTCCTCCTGAATCTGCCAAAGCAGAGGCAGTCTCCTCTCATACCAGCTGGATAGGTCTCACTTCAACTGTTCTCATCCACATGGTTCCCAGTCTTCTTTTTCACCCATTTTTTTCTCCTTAGCTTTTGCCTAGATTGACTGACTCTCTCCTTCCCTAGTTTCTTGTTCTCCATCACCCTGCTTTTCACCCTGTCTCGGCAGCCAGATTTCCTTGCCGTTCATCCATCATCTTCCCTGAACATGTCTCAGTCCCAATTTTCCCCTTTTCATTACTCTTCTATTTTTTTTTTCCTTCTGCTATTTTCACAGTATTGCACCTTTCCCATTTCAGGGTGAAGTAAAAGCATCTCTCTGACAAAAAGCTTTTCCCCATTTCATGTCAAGGATGCGTCAAAGATTAGAGATAATAAAGCTTCTCAAAGAAAAAGGATGGCAAGACCTTTTCACTTGGGCAGGGATAGGCATTTTTCTTTGGCTTTATTTTCAGAAATATATGCACTTCTTTAATGGAGATACTGAAAACAAAATTTAGCACAAGGCTGCATATTTAAACAGTGAAAATGGCTCTGAAAAAGCGAAGTGCCAGACAGCTTTAGTAAGCAGTGCTGCTGCCAGCCTCACCTGTTACTCATCATCAGGAAATACCATTACTGTCTTACAAGTGCTTTTTCTCAGCATGTTGGCAAATACATACTCTTGGAAGATCATACTGATATCATATCAATACTGCAAATTTTGCAAGTCTCTCTTTAAGAGTCAGTTGTACAAGGAGAAGGAGCTGGATGAGTAGTGAACTGCTGCCTACCTTGGCATCTTGGAAAAGGATGTTTGGGAGTGAGAGCCCTACTTTGGAGGTAGGCATTATTTGTGAGTTCCTTGGTGTTAGGACTGCACACACATACACACACAATCCTTGTAGGAAAACTAGCTTTATATAAATGAAGACATCTCACTAATTACAGGAGCCTTTATCACCATAGCCTTTCATTTTTCAGGGGGGGTTCACATTGGAATGCTGATATCCGGAAGACAACTGGCAATGCTGCATAACATTTGCAACTACTGAAATAGTTTTTGGGATGCTTAATGAGGAAACTCAGAGAGCAGTTCCACCAACCTTATATTGTCTAAGGTCTGTCATGACCCTGAGTGAATTAATAACAATAATTCTTTCATGCTGGGGAAAAAAGAAAAAAAAAAAGGAAGAGAAAATGAGCTGCTTAAGATTTGTCTGTGACATTTAAAGTCTAAATCTGAGACTGTCTGAGTAATTTATCTTTGGGTATTTGCAGGAGGGAGAGCAGGAGAATGTGAATGAGAGCATCTCAATTGTGTCTGAGCTTTCTGATAGATGAAGTGAGTTTCTGGTGTCTCCATCTGGCTAGAAGGTCTATCTATATGATCTCTTCTCTGGCAGATGGAAGATAACACTAGGAAAAGTCCTTTGATTATCAAAGCATGGGAACGGCTCCAGTGCAGCATCACCCTGAGACACCTCTTTTTTTCAGAGTGACAAGTGATATTTCTGAGATGTTAGAGCTGATTTCCCCCTGCTGCCCTGAACATGTGTATGCCAGATTTTCTTTGGCAATATTAAACCTATCCTCCTTGCCTGTCTGTTGCTGGTGAGGAAAGCAATGAAAATACAAGGTATCTGTGTAGATAGCATGGTGAGTACAAAGGGACTGAACAAGGAGGATGTATTTATCCCCTTCATTAATACAGAACAATATATGTTTCTTCTACAAAAGTACCTGGTTTCTTGGAGTTTCTGTGAATTACTTTTTGAAATGCATAAAAGATGTTATGACTGACATTAATTGAAGTCTTTCTTGAACGTAGAGGTTCTTTCTCCAAGGATGTAGCAATTTTCTTCCCCCACTGTTTTTGGCTTTCTGTTTGCACACTTCTGCAACATCCCACTGAGTGCTCTTACATGTCAGTGAAGATTTTGCCTTGCATCATGCAGTGTTGCAAATTAATCTGCTGCAGTCTTGCATTCGAACCCTTCCAGACCTGGAGGGAGGTTACCTTCCCCATCTACTGTGCCGTGGTGAGGCCACGTCTGGAGTACTGTGTCCAGTTCTGGCCTCCCCAGACCAAGAAAGGTGGGGAACTTCTAGAGAGAATCCAGTGGAGTGCCACGAAGATGATTAAGGGCCTGAAGCATCTTCCTTTTGAGGAGGAGCTGAGAGATCTGGGACTGCTCAGTCTGGAGAAGGCTGAGAGGGGATCTTATCAATGCATATCATAAATATATACTGAATGGGAACAAAGTGGAGAGGACCAGCCTTTTTTCAGTGGTCCCCAGCAACAGAACAAGAGGCAACAGACACAAACCGAAGCATAAGAACTTCCATATGGACATGAGGAAAAACTTAGTTGAGAGTGACATAGCACGGGAATAAGGTACAAAAATTGTGGAGTTTTCTTCTCTGGAGATACTTAAAACCCTCCTGGTTGCTTTCCTCTGTAACCTGCTATAGGGAACTTGCTCTAGCAGAGAGATAGAACTACATGATCTCCAGAGGTCCCTTCCAGCCACTTTAATTCTCTGACTGTCTGATTTTTAAGAATAATATTCCGCTTGTGATTGTGAGTATCATAAGATAATTAATGGAGCCTTCCGTTAATTGCATACCACTTCAGTGTCAGAGGGCATCTGTGAATGTCAATGCTTACTTGGAGGTAGAAGAGAGTAGGCAACCACAGGAGCCATGTTTCAGCAGAATTTCCACTGGTGTCTGAGGAGATAACTGTTGGGGAAGTCAGCCTGTACCCTTTTCTGCCCATATTGGCCTCATTCATAATTTCCCTTGCTCTGGTGGAGGTTTGGAGAAGTTATTTGATGTAGCCCCTTCCTACACACAGAGATTATGCCTTTCCCAGGTTACCTATACCAAATCATTGCAGTCTGGAGTAGGGACTTAGTGGTTTGAGCTACACCTCCAGCCAAATTAATAAAGATGTATATAGGTCATCTTCGGTGATGGGAATACTCATGAAGAATGTCCACCCATATGATTCATATGAGAAGGATGTGGAGCAGCTGGAGTGGGTCCAGAGGGCCACAGAGATGATCAAAGGGCTGGAGCACGTCTCCTGTGAGGAAAGGTTGAGGGTGTTGGGCTTGTTTAGCTTGGAGATCAGAAGATTCTGGGGAGACCTCATTGCAATCTTCCATGAAAGGAGGTTACAAGCAGGAGGGGAACCAACTTTTTATGCAGATAGATAGTGATAGGACTTGGGGGAATGGATTTAAACTGAAAGAGGAGAGATTTAGGTTAGATGTTAGGAAGAAATTCTTCACTCAGAGAGCGATGAGGCATTGGAGCAGGTTGCCTGGAGAAGCTGTGGATACTCCATCTCTGGAGGCATCCATGGCCAGGCTTGATGGGTTCCTGGGCAGTCTAATCTAGTGATCAGCAACCCTGCTCTTGGCAGGGAGGTTGGAACTAGATGATCTTTAAGATCCTCTCCAACCAATGCTATTCTGTAATTCTGTGACTCTTGACAATGACTTTGCCTCTTTTATCACCTAACTACTCGGCCATATGAGACATGAATTTATATTTCTGCAAGCAGTGCATGCTTCATTCCTCAGAAATCTGTGGTGGCTTCTGTGTTATGAACAGACAGGTTTACTCTCTGTAGAGCTTCCTTGCACCATTCACGGGTACATCCTGATACTGAGTTGCTGTATTTCACCTCTTGTGCCGTCCTGCTTTTTCAACACGAGATCCTTAATGGAACTCATGGCATATCAGCAGGAAATGCCATTACACAAAGTTCACTTTTGGCCTTACGCTGTCTTACGGCCTTTGGCTGTGCTGGGCAGTATGTACCTGACACTGTAAACACCCAAGGTTCTGAATGTCACACCTCAAGATCCCATTAGAAAGAGATGGGGATATCAACTGGGTTGCTCTACAAACCTTACTTTAGATACTTGCTACTTTTTAACTTCTTGTTTATTTGTTTTATGGCAGTATTTGTAAGACCTGTCCTGCTATAACTTTCATAAACATAGCTTTCTGATAATACTCCTGACAGAGGTATGTGTAATTGATGTGTGATCAATGCTAAGTGCATTCAGCAGAGTTTCTTGAACACGTTTCTTTAGACACCTCTCCTGATTTTTTTCTTTGCTATTCACGTTGTCTCCCGAGATGCTTTCCAATTTTTTTCTTGGGATAACACTCATTTTAACTTTGTAGCTGATAGCATTATTATTTTATCAAATAATGTGATAAATTGTTACAGCTATCCTGCCTAGCAGCCAAAGCAGTGATGCTTTCTAATGGCACACTTTACCTCTGCTGCTTTATTGCTGCCCATTTCATTATTTGCACGTTGATTACAGCTGTGCTTCTCAGGGGCTATGAAATATTCAGCAGTGTGGAGTAGTTCAAGTGCATCACAGTCCTCACAACCAGACACCTGCCCTCAATGGCAGGGAAGAACCAAAACCTTTGCAGATTTAAAGCTGATGTGAAAAATCCTGCTTTGCTTTAGCTTTCTCTACACCACTGGCTGGAGATGCATGCTAATTAAAAGTTGCCACTTTTCTTACTCTTGCGATTAGATGAGAAGAGAATAAGAATAAATATACAGCAAATGTATTTTTACCATATTTAACAGGCTATGACAATGAAGGAAGTGTGGTGGTAAAATTGGTGTCTGTGTGTCCCTGTGAAGTAGCTGGCATTATGGGTGGAGTTGAGAAAAAAGCTGTGTGTTAAGGGCAAAAATGAGTGCTGCAGGTCATTTTCTCACGCTTTGTCTCTCTGTGGGAGTACCCAGCAATGACTGACTAAAATGTGCAATATTTTANGATGGGGATATCAACTGGGTTGCTCTACAAACCTTACTTTAGATACTTGCTACTTTTTAACTTCTTGTTTATTTGTTTTATGGCAGTATTTGTAAGACCTGTCCTGCTATAACTTTCATAAACATAGCTTTCTGATAATACTCCTGACAGAGGTATGTGTAATTGATGTGTGATCAATGCTAAGTGCATTCAGCAGAGTTTCTTGAACACGTTTCTTTAGACACCTCTCCTGATTTTTTTCTTTGCTATTCACGTTGTCTCCCGAGATGCTTTCCAATTTTTTTCTTGGGATAACACTCATTTTAACTTTGTAGCTGATAGCATTATTATTTTATCAAATAATGTGATAAATTGTTACAGCTATCCTGCCTAGCAGCCAAAGCAGTGATGCTTTCTAATGGCACACTTTACCTCTGCTGCTTTATTGCTGCCCATTTCATTATTTGCACGTTGATTACAGCTGTGCTTCTCAGGGGCTATGAAATATTCAGCAGTGTGGAGTAGTTCAAGTGCATCACAGTCCTCACAACCAGACACCTGCCCTCAATGGCAGGGAAGAACCAAAACCTTTGCAGATTTAAAGCTGATGTGAAAAATCCTGCTTTGCTTTAGCTTTCTCTACACCACTGGCTGGAGATGCATGCTAATTAAAAGTTGCCACTTTTCTTACTCTTGCGATTAGATGAGAAGAGAATAAGAATAAATATACAGCAAATGTATTTTTACCATATTTAACAGGCTATGACAATGAAGGAAGTGTGGTGGTAAAATTGGTGTCTGTGTGTCCCTGTGAAGTAGCTGGCATTATGGGTGGAGTTGAGAAAAAAGCTGTGTGTTAAGGGCAAAAATGAGTGCTGCAGGTCATTTTCTCACGCTTTGTCTCTCTGTGGGAGTACCCAGCAATGACTGACTAAAATGTGCAATATTTTACCAAGTAGGAAGCAGATAAAATTTTTATAAACAGGATACTTCATCGTTAAAGAAATGAAACAATTGCATTGACCTTGACACTGATTGAGTAAGGCCAGCATTGTGATAATTGAGAATGTAACCAAGCAACAGTTCTGTAGTCACTTGCACTGCATGATTTTTTGTAGAGCGTGCCAGTAATGGGGAGGCCTGAATCAGCAAAACAGCTGGATAATGCTTAGGAAAAAAAGGAAAATTATTTCTTTGTGCAAAGGGTTTGAGTTGTAATATGTGCTTATGCTGATTGTAATTTGGGCTTACGTCAAAAGAAAGTAATTGAATCAGTATATCCTTCTGAACAGGCAGATAGCCCGGCAGCATCCTTCGTTTCTTAAGCTGCTTTAGAAACATGAGTCTATTCTGAAAATTAGTCCTGCGAAAGAAATGGTGTGTTCCTTTAGAATTAGCCTATTTTATATCCATTTCAGTTTACTTTGGCAGTAATTGGACTTCCCAATCCTACTGGTTTGCACTGTACAGCCTCTGCTTGAAAAGCTGGACTGCAGTATTAACTAATTCAGTTTTGAAAGCCATTCAAGTAAGTTATTGCAACCCACTGAAGATATGCTCTAACTTTGGTTTAAACTAGTCTTCCAGTACTACAGCATGACAGTTCTGTACAGAGTTAAAGCTTCAAGACACTTTACATCAGGAATAAGCATCCAGGAAAAGGAATGTATTTATTTCTACCTAAGTCAATTTACAATCCAAATTAGTTAAATTTGGATTAGTTAAATATGGCAGCCACGTGGCCACCACATTATCCCATATCTGCAGGTACGCACTGCTGCAGGATACTGTCAGCTGCATGGGTAAATACTACCCTATGTACAGGTGCCTTTAATTCTAATTTGGTCTATGAAATCCATATTATTGTGAACATTATATAGACAGGGTAATAAAGATTTCAAAATTCTCAGTCTAACTTCTTTGGAAGAACTTTGAAAGTCAGAGGTTTTAATAAAAATAATGAAAATGAGTTTACAAATGACATTAGTTATTCTGGGGCATTTCAAATAAAGGAAGGAAAACTTTTCCAGAAGTGTTTTTCTTTGAAATAGATTTTTAATTTGAAGTAACAGGAGATAATGCATATTCTCTGGTATGTTCTTGAATCGTGGCATAATTGAGCTATATTTGGAGTTGTGAAAATGTCATCGTCTTTTTTTTTTTTTTTTTACCTAGGAGGAAGCATTTGTCGTTACTGTACAGCACTGGGACATCAAGGTCTACAGAGACTCTGAGGTAATTATTTATGTGATTACTTTTTGTTTCCTGTGGTGGTCAGCTTGGCTTTAGTTCAGTTTTATGAAGACTCCTGCAATGCTAACCAATCACGTTGGGTAGCAGCAACATAGATTTTACAGAAGCATTTGTGTACAGTTTCATGAGCCTTGGTTTGCTGCGTGTTGGGGATAAAATAAAGACATGGTACATTCTGAAAATACAGTTGTTATGTCTTAAGAAGCAGTACTACCATTTTCAGTTAAAAGACTTGAAATAAGATGGATATGTTTTTTTCTTATCTCTTATCTCCTGCCCTGGTGCTGGGTATTCTGGTTTGTAGATCTGTTTTGGAAGATCAAACCAATGGCTGCCTATCAGAATCTGTCATCTTTTCTTACTTTGCCAAGCTCTTAAAAGCTATTTCTGCTGCTGTGATTACTGTAGATACTGCAGATCTATACATTGTGTTTGCTTGTTTCAGTGCCTTTCTGAGAGCATAGCTAGTAAGGTCTCCATGTATACGGACAGAAAAAAATAACAAAATAGACAGCTGGGAATCATACTTTCTGTAGGATTTACAAAGCTATGTCCACTACAGAGTGTATGAAGAAGATTGCTGTGATGATGAAGGGAATGCAATCTGCAGCTCACATCTTGTAAGTGATGTTATGGTTCTGGACCAAAGATAAATCCAGTGGCTGTTCTGCTTCTGGTTGTCATAATGGCAAGGTCACAAATAGATCTTGAAAGTATTAGCTGTTTTCCTCACCTTGGCAATCATTTGTTGTTCCCTATTTTATTTAATTCATTTATTTATTTTTGGCGTTGAACTGAATTCAGGAAAAGCAGAAACATTTTATCTTGGGAGAGAAGGACAGACAGCTGCTTAATGACCTGCATGCTCATCACTAGTCTGGGAATTGCCTTCTTCACAAAGAATTAAGTTTTCTTGGTGATGGTGGGTTGTTGGCATTTTCTAAGCTAGCGATTGTGAATCCTGATGTTAGCTATTTGGCCTTTATCAGGCAGTCAGCTGAGTGATCCCTCATATTTGCAATTTGAGGGATTTTTCTCCAGCAGTTGTGATGAGTTTTCTCCACCAGTGATGAATGGGCATTCAGTTCTTTCTGAATATGAACTGTTGACTTGAGCAGTTTATTTAGTTGTATGTAATGCACTGTGTGGTTCAGCTGAGAAATGCTTTGTACACTGTCAAGTCCCTTTCTTAGTGCAAAGGTAACCTTAAAGCTATCGAGGGAATTGGTGCTATTCTAGGGCATACCAAGCAGGTGTTCCTCACTTACAGCATGTTGGTGAGACCACAAAAGAAAAACTTTAAAAGAAATCATACTGTGCTGACTGTGTGAGTGTTCCTAGCTTTTCCTAAAAGAAAGTTCAGTCTGGAGCAGGCTGAGAGGTGATCCCATCAATGTTTATAAATATCTAAAAAGCAGGAATCAAATCATAGAATCTTTAACGTGGGAAAAGACCTCTAAGATCATCTAGACCAACCGTCCAGCTACCATCAATATTACCAACTATCTATGTCCTTAAGTACTACATTTACCCCTCCCTTAAACACCTCTAGGGATGGTGGGTGATTCCACCCCCTCCTTGGGCAGCATGTTCCAATGCCTGACCACTCCTTCTGAGAAGAAATTTCTCCTGATGTCCAACCTGAACCTCCCCTGGTGCTAATTGAGGCCATTTCCTCTTGTCCTGTCTCTGTTACCTGGGAGAAGGGGCTGAACCCTACCTTGCCACACTCTCCTTTCACTTGTAGTGAGTGATATGGTCTCTCCTGAGCCTCTTCTCCAGACTAAGCATTCCCAGCTCCCTCAGACACTATTCACAAGATTTGTGCTCCAGACCCCTCACAGCTTCATTGCCCGTCCCTGGACATGCTCCGTGGCATTTAAGTCTTCCTAGCAGTGAGGAGCCCAATACTGAACACAGTTCTCGAGGTGCAGCCTCACCAGTGCTCAGTACAAGGGGTCGATTCACCTCCCTGCTCCTATCAGCTACACTGTTTCTGATACAAGCAAGGATGCTGTTGGCCTTTTTGGCCACCTGGGCACATTGCTGTGCTCATGTTCAGCTGAGCATTGCCCAACACCCCCAAATCCTTTTCTTCCATATGGCTTTCCAGCCACTCCACCCCAAGCCTGTAGCATTGCATGGAGTTATTAAGAAGTGCAGGACCTGTCGCTTGGTCTTACTGAACCTCATACAATCGGCCTTAGCCCATCAATTCAACCTGCCCAGGTCCCTCTGAAGGGCCTTCCTACCCTCAGACACATCAACATTTCCCCCCAACTTGATATAACCTGCAAGCTTACTGAGGGTGCTCTCAACAGGCTGGGCCCGAGTACCAACCCCTGAGGAATACCACATGCTGGCAACAATGGATTTAACTCCATTCACCACCACACTCTGGGCCCAGCCCTCCAGACAGTTTTTACTCATCAAAGAGTGTACCTGTCCAAGCCATGGGCTGCCAGCTTCTCCTGGAAAAAATGGATGGGGCCAGGCTCTTTTCTGTGGTATGCAGCAACAGGACAAAGGGCAGTAAACACAAACTGGAATAAAGGAAGTTCCAGATGAACATGAGGAAGAGCTTCTTTACTGTGGGGGTGACAGAGCACTGGCACAGGCTGCCCAGAGAGGTTGTGGAATCTCCTTCTCTGGAGACGTTCAAGACCCTCTGGACACTCTCCTGTGCAACCTACTGTAAGCAGCTTGCTTTAGCAAGGGATTTAGACTGGATGATCTCCAGAGGCCCCTTCCAACCCCTGTGATTTTGTGATTTTCTCAGATTCAATTAATGGCTTTACTGATTTTGGAAAGCAGAAGCTGAGAGCATACTCAGTTACCACAACTTGTCTGACTTGATACCTCCAAAGCTGCAGTGAATGAGGTCATGCGAATATACTCAGTCTTTTTTTTATAATCTACACATAGTGCAGAGATGCTTCAGTACCAGATCTTGTGCTCAGGTGAAGTACATAAATATAACAGGTGTGTAATTGATGGAGGCATTGTTTCATGGTAGTAATTTTCCTTAAAATGAATACAGAAATCAACAAACTTCACCAGACACCTTAAAAGTAAAATCCATATAAAATCAATTTAGTATCGCATGTGCTTCTGGAACCTCTGGAAGCCAGAAGATTGTGACAGTTGTCTTTAATCTGCCAAAGATGAAGCGTTGTAGTTCTAAATTTCTATTCTCTGTGAACGGTATTCAAATCTGGAAATGAAACACCTCTGCAAGGTGAGGGGGTTTTCTTTCTGTTTCCTGTTGAATCACTTATCGTTTTGGAAATTCTGTTTGCAATTAGAGTGGGTTAATGTTTCTAAGGAACCTTAATATACTGAGTGCTTGGCACAGGAAATCAGGAATTGTGAGCAAGTTATCATGCTGTGTAATGCTCTGTCAGTATTAGACGGCTAGATGACATCGTCTGATCAGAGCTGTAGGTCCAGTGATTTTTTTCCTTTCAGTGCAGAAAAGTTGGGGATGTTGGAGCTGAAAAGAAGGATTGATTTTGGTGAGATTAAGGATCTCTTAAAAATCTGGATTTATTTGTCTCTCACATAACCCAGAAACAGCTTGGCCTTGGGTGAGGCTGAGTGGTGAAGACAGGATTCTTTCAGCAAGCTGCTGCTGGAGAAATAGCAGCAAACTGCCCTGATCATGGGGGATTTCTGACTATGTAAAAACCAGACAACCGACCCCGGTCACATGGCAGCCGTGGTTTGGAGAGCGGATGAAGGGTGTTCGTGTGGAGGTGAGGAAGTCAAGTTATAAAGCTGGGCGGAGGACTTCTTTCAACTCTTTACTCTGCAGGGGATCTCTGTGTGAAACCACACCTCCAGATGTCTCAGTGCCTGTGCAGAACAGTCTGGGTATTTTGCTGGTGTTCTTTCTCTGGTGTTATGTCTCTGGCACACCAAGGTGGAGAGATTATAGGCAGTAATCTTTCACTGACGTTACAGTGTCACTTGTAGGAAGCTTCGCTATTCAATCAGTATAGCATAGGAGTATTTTTGGGCAATTTGTCATGCTATGTTTTACACATAATTATGTATCAGGGCTTCCTCTCCACGTCTTTAGCATTTCACTTCCTCCAATTTGATAAAACAGGTGTTCTGTGTCTGTGTTGATGCTGATGGGCTTCCCCACGCTAGCCTGCAGTGTGAGCCTCAGAACACCTCAGCTGCAGCTTCTGCATGTCTGTATGTTTCCTTCCCCAAGACATCAGGCTTCCTTCTGCTTTCTTTAGGTTGCTTTTCCAGATGGTCAGCTATGCTGCATGAATAACTGCCCCAGGCCAGGGCACGCAGCTGCAGATCCTCGGCCTAAAAGGGTCATCAATATGTAAAGTTTGTGCTTTTCATTATGTGTATGTAGCAGGAGGAGCCACTTTGTCAGCGTGCTCCCAGGGGAAGGATCTCCGCTGAAAGCTCTGCATAACAGCAGGGGAGAAAAGTCTTTCGAAAGCAATGTCCCTGGGCTGGATGCTGGTGGCTTAGAGTCAGTGGTCTCACGGGTCATACGAGTCTTGCCTTTACCTCTTCCTTCTCTTCCTCTGGTGCTGTTTTGAGCTGTGGAGTATGTAAAGGAGTTAAATACGCTGCCTTGTGACAGTAGGGTAAGGTGGTCTTTTTTTGACCTGCCTTGAAAAGGCAGCGGTCAAGATGTCCTGCAGTGGATTTGCATCAGTGGGGCTATGGTGGTAGGTGCCAGAGCCACAACCCACACTGGGTGTAGAAACAGGCTAACACTGCAGGAATGACCAGTGCAATTGCAGAACTGCATGAATTTACTGCTTTTGCTTCACATTTGATCTCGGGTCTACTGCAAAAATACGAGGTGTTTCCGGAAGAAGGTATTTTTAAAATAAAGTTGAGGCAGTTGTAGTAGCAGATAGCTTTATTACATGGATGTATACCAGAACTGCTGTAAGTGGAACAGAGTAAAAGATTAGTTGCTGCCATATCTCTGCCACATGAGTATTAGAAATTTGTAGATAAGTCATCACCAAACACTTGGCAATCAGAGAATCTATTTGCATTTTAAGAGGGCAGTATTATTCTTCTTCAAATAGGATGCGCAGTGAAATAGCGTCAGAGCTTTCTTAATGACACTCTTCTAAGCTCAGTTTAGAGAGGACTTGTTTTGTTATTAAAATTACTCCACATATTTGAGACAGACTTCAGCTCAACAACTGCCTAACACATGCTAGACACATATTGATTTTTTTGTCTTAGATCAACGTTTCCCCTGGGCATGGTATTATTTATTCATAAAGCAGAAATGATGTCTGACAGGCAGTTAGAAGGGTGTGTGTCTCTAGTCCAGAAACAATGTGCAAAGCTTTGCGAAGACCCCAAGAAATCAATGTGCTGATGCTGAAGAGCAGCCTTTTAATTCTGAGCACACATTCTCACAATCGTTCAGTGCAGGAAAGGAAATCTGAATAACAAATAGTTACTATTAAAACTGCAGTCCTAATTTTTCATTCATCTTTATTCAGTTACCCTAGCCAAGGTAGAATTAGGCAGAGGAGGATAGCCCAGCCCAGGCACCTCTAAGCCAAAAAAAGGCTTGCTGCTCTCCCAATTTGCACATTTGTATGTAGAGTCCTGTTACCAATACAAATTGTAAACCTGAGCATCGTTTAGAGTTAGAGCTTCCCAAGACATGTGTGATTCATAACCACTTACTCTAATTGAATATTAAATTGATGTCTGTGCAGCAGATTGAAATAATAAATAGCCGGTCTTTTTAGAATGTGAGTTGAAATATTTTGGATAAGCTGATCATTGTGATAGACCTGTTTGGAAAAAAAAAATAGGCAAAAGGAGATTTATTCTGATTTTTTTAGTTCCAAGTTAGATCTCAGCACAAGTAGTATTTGCTGGTGGAAAATGTATTTCCAAAAATGTTTCGTCTACTTAATAAATCAAGCTCAAGATATTCTAAGGAAAAATCTTATCTGACCAGGTAATTCTTTCAGTGATGTGAGTGCTTGAGTAATTTTAGTTACGTAAGTAGTATATTTAAAATGAGAGAGGTATCTGAATGTCTTGTCAAATCAAGACATTTTAGAATCTGCTTGTATTTATTTAATCCTCAGGCAATTCAGTACAAAAAGTAAGGTTATTGTGTAATTAAATATTTCATCATTGTGTGTAAGTACAAGAGAGGTTAACTACATTTGTTCTGGCGTTTCTAGACTTTCCAGTACTTGACATTGAATGTAGCTTAATGTAGCTTGGTACATTTAGGAGTTTTTATATTTGCTTTGTGGAGTTGGAGGTGACAGAACAACGAAAACCCCTCCTTTCTGTTCAGTGGGCATGAAAGTTCCCATCTCAGTTAATAAAAAAAAAGTGATGTTATTTCAAGTGAAACCAAGCTAACCTTATGAAGCTAAGAAATTAATGTGGTTGTGGATCTTATAGTGGTACCACTACCTTATAGTGGTAGAGGAGGCTTTGACCTTCTCAATACCAAAACGTCACAATAAATGCAATTTTAAATCATTTAACTGGATCAGCATAATCTCTGTCCACCTAGAATGTGTAGGACTACCTGAAGCGTGCACGTGTTTTTTTTCTCCAGGAAGTGTCATGGCCTTAAGAAAGAATGAGTACAGGATACCACTGAGGTATCTTCTAAGAAATCAAATGGCTTAACTTTCATAGATGTGAAGACAATACCAGGAAAATGCTGAAGTGTTTTTGTATGACCCTGTTGAGGCTTTGAAAAATCTAATTTCATTTGACTTGATCTGAAGAAAGCATGATTGTATGAAAACTGTTGAATCATGGCCTGAACCACTGATTGATCACCTGAGGGGAGCACTGAGTCAGCTGCAGGAGCACAGGTGAAGGCAATTCACCTGTGTGACCAGAAGGGGTGGAGTCTGACTCCACCTCTCCCAAACTCCATTTAAGTGCTGACCAGCACTAGGGAAGGATCTTTTTCTGGACATTGTTTCTTTGGAGTTTACTGCCATGCACCTAGGATACAGGTGAGTATTATCCTTTATTTTAGTTCTATCTTTCCATCACGATAATCTTTCTAACTATGCTATCTGCAAAATATCTCAGCTACAATAGTATTTGGCATTATTCATTCTATTAACCATACATATTATAAAAATGATGTTTCCGTTAGCTCTTGTACGTGTTGTGGTGAACGCAGTTTTTATGGTTGCTATCTGATGAGCACACATAGTTGTGAAAATACATTGTTTCTGAAAAACCGTGTGCATTTTGATTTACTCTTGCTAATACTTCTGAATGCTGCCGTTAGCTTGCAAGGTTGACTGTGTATTTACAAGCAGGCTTCAAATAACAAACTTACCGCATAGCATTATGAATATTTGAATGTTAAGTAGCAACTTTAAATGTCAGTTTTTCCAAACTGTTAAACTAGAGCTGTAACAATAATTCTTTTAATCCATTTAGATATACAGGAGGTGGTCAGTTAATAAGGTTTGTTCATCCGAAGTTCAGTGCATCTCTGTCTCTCTGAACTCTGTTTTCTTAATTTAGTTCTGTCATTACTGCTGTCAGGAACATAATTCTTTGCTTTTGACAGCAGAAGAATATGCATCCCCAGATAAAGTGCTGTAACATGAATACATATATTTTCTGCTTCACCAGCCTGGAGTGCTCTTCAGGATGTTCAGCCAGCAGATGTCTGCACCAGGCCTGGTCACTCCAGCTCTCCCCCTTGTCAGTGGAGGAAAGTAACTACATTTAGAACATGGTCCATTTAACCTATTTAGAAAACTTATTTTACTGTACAATAAGATGCATCCTACAGGAGCCTTCCGAGGTGCTGTAGTCTAAGGGGAGCTTGAGAACCCATTTGTGAGGTGGAATTCAGTACCAGGCTGAGACAAGCATGTTTAGTTATTTATGAGCAGGCAGGTCCTCATGGGAACACAGAATCTCTGTCTGAGTGTGTGGAATTGTAAAGCAATGCCTCTCTATCCCTGAACTATTTGGCTGCTGCTTGCTCTGCTTCATCACCTGGCATGGGTCACCAACCAGGCACAATTTTGTTGTTATCATGATGATGGTCTTTAGTGTGTTCTTCCAGCATTCAGTAATTTAGGACAATGGTATGCTAGCAAACTAGTGTGTCACCTACTAACTTTCCTTCCAGTGTAGATCCTTAATAAATCTCAGAAGAGTGCTAAGCAAAAAAATAAAAAATAAAAAAAAAAATTAAGGTAAACCATATGTTAAACACACTTTATTGGTAAAGTTTATCTGATCACAGTACAGTGAAAAGAGTTTACATGGTTTTATGATGTGTTCCTAAGATGGTTTTCATCTGATACCTTGTTGGAACTTCAAATGAAAGGTGTGTGATTTATGGAATTTTTAACAGTAGTTTCCAAATGGAAAGAAGATTTCTTCATCATTTTTCTGTTTCTATCTTTCCTTTTTCCTGAACAATAGCTTATGGAACATCTGCATATTTTTATTGAAGCACCTTGCTTCAAAGAAACCAACAGATGTTTTGGGAGATGTAGTAAGAGGTCGTCAGACTGGGTTGTCCATCTCAGAGGTCAATTGCATAAAAGGCAGCATTGCTGTTAAGACTGTCATGTCAGGAATGACAGAAGTGTTTTAAGACTCAGTTTTATTATTGAGCTCAGACTGATTTCTGATTCCATTGCTCTCTTAACTTCTCTGAGCTAAGGAGACAACATAAAAAACACTATCTGAAATATTTTCCAACAAAATAAAATAGCAGGTAGTATAAATGTAAATGAATATATCAAAGACCAAAATAGTCCTGGTACACAGCTGTTTTTGGCTGTTGCAAACAGGTATTTTAGGAGTCATTAAAAGGTAAAACTCATAAAAATAAACAATAAACTAATGGTATCCTAGGGTTAAAAAATCAACTGTGAAGGATGCTGAGGTGTGTTTCTTCCTCCAGAGATGCTGGTGGGGGCTGAGATGTTTGAGTCAGCCATGGGTATGCCCATCATTAGGCAGTACCTCCTTCCACTGCCAAGCATGGTCCACATAAACCCTGTGTAGCCCTTACCTTATTCAAACCTGCTTTAAAATGAAATTAATTGTGAGCATTTCTGTAATATTCATCACTCTCTTTTATGGTACTGATAGTAAGATGCAGCTTGTTTTAATATCCAGAGCCCGTCTGGCCAATCCATCCATGCGTCCCACCAGTTCACTTGTGATACCAGCTTCAGCATTGACCATGTATTCAAACCAGCATCCACATGTTTCACTCTTCACTGTTAGTGAGTTAAGGGTGAGGTCTGGACAGACATCAACACACTTAGGTTCATTTTATCTTTTTAATTCCCTTCTTAATATCTCCTTTGCCAAAATCCCTGGAAGAAAGGAAAAAAGTTAGTAGCGTTACAACTGCTGTCTCTTTTTTTCCTCCTGCTCCCTGTCAACAGTCCATATCCATTTATTATCCTTTTGCTTTATGTTTGAATGTGACTCTCAGAGACAAGAACCATCTTTTTGTTCTCCCTATGCACAGTCTTCAGTGTGGCTATGTCCTGGCCTGTGACTCCTAGAGGCTACTGTAACCTAAGAAAGAGAAAATAATTGTGATGGTTGAGTGCTTCACAACTTCCATGGGCATTTTTACAGCACCATGTGAGGAAGATGAATGCTATTATCATACAGAAAATGTGACAAATGAAGACATATGTCCTTAATAAAGAATGTTCCAGAAATACTTCTATAAATTTTGTATGCCTGAGCTGAAGCACAGAATTTTTTTCTGTTTTGTGGCAGACTTGTGATATCTGATATTGAATACAGAAGAAAGCCACAAGTTAGATTTTACAGTGCTTCCGTTTGCAGACGTACATTCAATGCTGCTGCAGATCAGGGCCTTGGGAAATAGGAGGGCTGAGTATAGATGGAGCATTTGCCTCCTGTTTTTCCAAGCATGCATACAAGCTCTTTGACAGGACTCACTAAACCAGTGTCACCAGTTCTCTGACCACAGGTTTCCTGCCATGTTATTTTTATGCCTTCCAGATTATTGAACAAGGGCAACGTGAGCTAAGGGGGGGCAAATCAGGCAGACTGGAGACAGAGGACTGCTTTGGGCCTCTCCATGCTCATGGTGAATACTGGGCTGAGCAGGAGCTGTCCTTCTCTTCCTTTCTTCTGCTTGTGAACTGGGGTGAGCCGCAGGAGGAAACAGGTGGGAGCACTGGGCTGCACCAGACATAGAGAGGTGGCAGATAATAATTCAAAAATATTAATGAAAAGGTTTGTGTAAAATACTTCACTACTACTCAGTACTTTTCTTAACTCTGAGTTAAACTTTGATGTCTTTTTTCATAGAAATAGCACATTTAGTCAACAGATGTTTATTGAGGGACAATAGCCTTCCTGTAGCTTGAGTATCTTATAAAAAATCTCTACTGTGCTGTTGAAAGCATTTGTTTCCTTTTATTGAAATGTAGGGCCCGCGCACCATACGGGCCAGTGCAGGGTGGGAATCGAGTTTTAGTTACCATTTAGTGTAGCAATATTGTAGTTGCCAATTTTTGAATGTCTTTGTTGGCAGATCTGAGTGTTGCACTCTTATAATACGGAATCTTGTGGTGTTCCCTTTCTGAAATCATGCAAAATCTAAAGGCATGGCTTTTTTGGTGTGCTTGAACATCATCATTTTAAATGTCACCATCTGTGACACTTTGAGGCAAGCAGACTATCCCAAAGTGAGAGGTTCCTTCTCAACAGTGTGTACACTTCCTGATGTCTTCAGACAAGTTGTTGTTTTCTCACTGTAAAGTAAGTACTCTTCTAGCTCTAGGTACTTTGATTTTTTGACATCTGGAATGTCTCATTTTTTCATGATAGAAAATGGGAATGTATCTTTGACAGGCTGAGTCATTGGGTGATATTGGATTGGTGTTGCTGGCACACGCTGCCAAATTTTGAGCATAGGGGAAATACATAAGCCTTACTTAACCATGTGTCCCCTGTTTGTCACACTGCATGTCTTCTGTATGTGCAGCATGTTTGCTTTGCGTGTACGTGTGTAATGCATTTTAATCAGCACTTGAGCAAACAAATACAGGGTTACTCCACAACACTTCACTGGAGTGAAAGAGGCTGAAGGGTGAAAATTCAAAATAGAGAAAACTCAGTCTCTGAAATGTATATGATGCAATATATTTCTTGCTTATGGGGAAAGACTAATATTGGATCTAGAAATATAAATATTTAAAGCTGTGAAATCAGAAGTCATAGTTCAGGCTTTTCCAAACTGAATTCAAATGTGTTTGAAAGGAAGGTCCCTGAGATATAGTAAAGACATTGTTTTTTTCTCTAGAGAATCTGAACTGGACATTCATGTTCTTGTGGTTTAATGTGGCAGATAGCTAAGGACCACACAGTCATTTGCTTATCTCTCCCCTCTCAGTGGGGTGGGGGAGAGAATTGGAGGGGAAAAAACAAAGTAGAACTCAT
The DNA here is from genome assembly GCA_013399175.1 of Odontophorus gujanensis. Taxonomy (NCBI): domain Eukaryota; kingdom Metazoa; phylum Chordata; class Aves; order Galliformes; family Odontophoridae; genus Odontophorus; species Odontophorus gujanensis. Next base: position 46,198 of record VXAB01009959.1, read on the forward strand.
GGATTGGGATAAAAACTGTCTACTAAGACGGAAAAGGAAGAGAAAGTGTGTCATGATAGTTATGATAAAAATATATACACATTTGCACAAGCTATTGCTCACCACCCACCAAGCAATGCCCAGCCAGTCCCCAAGGAGCTGCTGCCTGCCTGGCCAGCTCCCCACAGATTTTAGGTTTTTTTCACATGATGAAGGATGATATGGAATATCTCTTCGACCAGTTTTGGTAGATGTCCTGGCTCTATCCCCTCCCCCAACTCCTTGTGCTCGCCAACCCCTCTCATGGCTTTGAGTAGCAACTAAAACTTCGGTGTGTTTTCAGCATTGTTTTTCTCCTACAGCCAAAACACACCATCATACCAGACGCTGTGATTTTTCTTTCATGGGAAAAACCCTGTCTGAAACTGGGATGTGTATATGGAGCTGAAGAGAAGTTTAGTGCCAGCAGGACTCCACCTTGAAGGATTTGCCTCTCTGCAGATGCTGTCAGCAGAGCTACCCGTTACAATGGTGTTTTTTGTGGTGTGGGTGTTGGATGGCTCCCAGCTAGGCTCAGACCATTCAGTTCAAGCAACCATCCATTGTACCAACTGGTTCAGTAGTGACTTGACCTCCCAATTATGTTCAGTTCTATGACTGAAACTTCCTATATTTCATACATTGCATAGCTATTACTTGAGAGTTTGAGTCCATTAACATTAGTCCATCTAACCAGTTTAATATCCATATGTTTCTTATCTAGTTTTTCTAAGGAAATGTTTAGCACTATCTACCCTTGGCACCACCTGGAGTTGGTATGGTCTTGGGCTTTCAGCCTGAGCTCTGCATGTTGTTATATCTGTATATTAAGAGATTCTGTCTTTTCTGAAGCCGTCAGATCTTTTTAACCTATTGTGTGGTCATCCATTGAACAAAGCAACTGATGTCAACTTTCTTCAGACCTTCTGATGACCACCTATTAGAGCTAGTAGTCTGCTGCTTGCTTTGAGGTAGCTGGAAAAGTTGATGGGAAACGTCAGCCCTATTGATATACCATCTCTGTATTTGTTATCTTAATATTTAAGCGTACCTTTGCAAATTATTGCCTTAAAACTTTTAATATTCTTGCACTGCTAAGCAACATTTTCAGTGCTTATTCATGGCATATACTCTTGGCACATATTCCTGCAATCCACATTAGGCAGAAATCCCCCCTTGAATTAAATGGGCTTTTTGCCTGACATACTCTTTCATACTAAATAAATTAGCAGTAATAGGCTCGAACTATAAATTATTTTTTTTACTCTGAGCAACTTCCCTAATAATTACCTTCCACTAATAAATACTTCACCACATCAGAAAGATAACAAGAATTTTTTACTTTAATTCTTAAAACTCAGAAAGCACCTTTTATTTCAGGTCTGGTTCTATTGGAAGGGTAGTTTGGTTTGGTTTTATGGTAAGACAGAAAGCAAACGTGGGTATAATTAGGACACTGCCTTATGAAACTACTGCCTTACGATATCTGAAATTTGAAGTTCTTCCCCACTGAGCTTCTTCCTCACTTGAGGCTGAGGTGGCTGGTTCTAGGAAAGCTGGGTTGCTTTTTTTTTTTTTTTTAATTTTCCAGGTATGAGTTAACATTGTCAACAGGCTGATTCATGCTAGACTACATTTTTAATATGGATTTAAATCCACCAGGAATTGGGGTAGTGAAACGTGCTGCATGGCAGCTGGCTCAACAGCATTTTTAATCAAATAATAGATTCCAACTGGTGGGGAGTCAACCGAGTTCTGAAGCAGATGTGACTTAATGCAGACCTTTCTCATTTCTTCAATGAAATGTTACCTTTTCATATTAACCAAATGTGAACAGAGGAGGTGAGTTGGAGGAAAGCAAATCCTTAAGTTTGGCAGAAATAAAATGAAATATAAAATCATTATAACCTCATATATATAACCATTGTGTCTTGCATGCATCAGTACCAGTTATGGGATGACCTGCTGGAGATGAGCACTGTGGAGAAGGACCTGGGTGTCCTGTTGAACAGCAGGTTGACCATGAGCCAGCAGTGTGCCTTTGTGTCCACAAAGGCCAATGGCATCCTGAGGTGCATTGAAGGGAATGTGGCCAGCAGGTCAAGGGAGGTGGTCCTCCCCCTCTACTCTACCCTGGTGAGGCCACGTTTAGACTACTGTGTCCAATTCTGGGCTCCCCAATTCAAGAAAGACAGATCTCCTGGAAGGAGTTCAGTGGAAGAGCACAAAGAGGATCAAGGGACTGGAGTATTACCCATATGAGGAAAGACTGAGTAACCTGGGTTTGTTCAGCCTGTGGAGGAAAAGAGCAAGAGGGGATCTGATAAATGTCTATAAATATCTGTAGGGAGGTGGGAGGCAAATGGATGAGGCCAGGCTCTTCTTGGTGATGTGCAACAATAGGACAAGGAGTAATGGCCTAAAACTTGAGCATAGGAAGTTTTGTACAAACATATGGAAGAACTTCTTTACAGTTAGGGTGACAGAGCACTTGAACAGGTTGCCCAGAGAGGTTGTGGGGTCTTCTTTTATGGAGATATTCAAGACTTGTCTGGATGCCTACTTGTTGTGACCTTGTAGGAGACCTGCTTTAGTTGGGGGGTGGAATCAATGGTTTCTTGAGGTCCCTTCTAACCCCTGTGATTCTGTGACTTATACAAAGGAAAACAGGGGATCTTACCTTCTGTGCAACAAATTAGCGTAGACTCTTTGTACACATCCACATGCCAGAAAATGATTTCTGGTTTGTACACGTGCTTGTGATTTCAGGATTCGTTCTCTGTGGTCTGTCATTAAATGCTACATTTGATGAACTCAAACTACATATTGCTGTGTGTGCCAACAGGAGTCACCTCCAAGTCAGCTGTTGGTCTCTGTGCTGTACTTAACTGGCGAAGCCGCTGCACTGTGATTTGAACTGTTAACGCAGCAGCACTGTGTGAGTTATGTGGGAGTCATGGCACTGAATATTGCTCGGTCCTTCTTCAGTAATATCTTTTTCTCTGCATTCATTGGAAGTGTAAAGATTTTGATGGAATTCAGATAATGAGGATCTTATTGATATGTAGGGCTGAAACAACTTAATTGTACTTTAAAGCCAAATATAATGGCATTGGAAAGGTTAGTGCATATTGGAAAATGTCAATAGGTGCCATGTTTTCAATGGTTTTTCTTGTTATGTTCAGTCCCATGATCTAAGCTAAGCACTTAGCCAGGACAAGCAAGCCATTCATCACTTGATGCTGGCTGGGGCTTAATTCTTGCTATTGAATGAAACTGCAAATGACACAAAAAGAACATACATCGGCTAATGTGCTCTCTGCTTAGAGTTTCAGCCTTGCCTGGAAGTGTTACCCTGATGAATTTTCTGTTATTTCACTGTTGGATGTTCCTTGTGGAACCAAAATGTAGCTCATTGTCACCCCACCTGCATGAGTGGGAGAAGATATTTCAGCATCCTGCACTCAGCTGAGAAGCATGGACCTCTGACTCCTCCTATCTCTTAGCTGGAGCCGCAGAGGTTTGATACTTGTAGTCTGGACTGAAAATAGGGGATGAAAAAGCATGCCTAACCTGTTTGAGCTGAGGGATCCCTGTTCTCTCTCAGTCCTGCTGAGGTCACTTGTTTTGGTGAGGAGCTGTGACATGAAAGCAGAATTAAATCCTCTCAATTCTGTGCCAAAATTGAGTTAGGTTCTCTTTAAAAGAAATAACGTATTTCTACTTTATCTGAGCGTTCAGGACTTTATATTCAGTAAAGTCCTATGGTGGAATACTAAGGAGTAGTTTTATGTAGTTGGTTGCAATTGGGTTAGATCTATTAGTCTTTGCTAGCAGGAGAATATTGATTTTGGTGTTTTTGCACTGCTGTGTGACAAGATATAGAAGTGATGAGTGAAAAACAAAGCCAGAGTGGTCTCATAATTTCAGGAAGTGTCCTGAAAATAAAAATAGATATTTATTTAGCTTCATTTTATTGCCTTTCTTACTATCATAATGCTTCTGTGGCCACTGCCAGTTTTTGATGATATTACAGTACATGAGATCTTTCATATTCATCTCAGTTTTGCCATGCAGGTTACCTTATTCCTCTAGTAGGAATGGTTCTGAACGTAAAAAAATCCACAGAAAAAAATAAGTAATCCAAGGCATGAAGAAATAGGTACTAATAGGGATTTGAAGTAATAATTAGGCAAGCTTTCATGTAGATGCTATTAAGAATTCATATTAGGGTTTCTATTCTGCATTTACGATTCAGGGGACTGATGGAAGCTTGCTTGTTTTTGTCTGAGTGGTCTAAAGCAAAACAAATTTTGCTGATTTTCTTTGTTTGCTTCAAAATACTAGACTTGAAATTTGCTTTTCTGTCATACAAAAGCAAAACTGAAGCTTTTGGAAAAAAGCAGAAAAATTAATCCAGAGCAGCCAGGTGTATTTTGTCCAGGCACTTCCCTGGTGGCACCAAGAACCCAATCTTCTGGTCACGTTTGACATGTGTATAAATACTGTTTAATGTAATGCAGTCAGTTGGTGGCTTTTGATCAGGAACAGGTATCTCCTGCTCTTTTTATTCACTCACAAATCTTAAGCTACAACTGGAAATACTTTTAATACCAGCTTTCTCAAGAGACATACTACTGAAAAACAGTCAGATTTTCTGTGGTTTCACAATAAGTGTGATAAATTTAGATTCAGCTTTGGTAATTAAACATAGGTGAGCACTGGATGTGTTCTCACTTCCAGAGCTATGCTATGAACTAGCAGGTTGTCTTACTTTCTCTAAGGGGTATGTTGGCGCCCACTGAGGTTATGATGTCAGCTGAGGTTGTGATGAGGAAGTTAAAGATACAAATTGACCTGCAGCCTTATTGACTGGAAGGGCAATACACTGCTTTTCATTTGGGCGCCCTGCATTCCATTCACCATATGCAAAGATCTGACCAACAGTCTGTTGGTTTTAATGAGGTTGTGTCTGATTTCACAGGATTCATTGCAATGAAAACTGGGAAGTGAAGGGTAGCAGATGACATATTGGTCATGTGGGTGAAGAAAGCAGTGATTTCAGAACTAATTAGTCTATTTAAGAAATAGTCTAATTTTTTTAATGATTTGTTCGTTTCTTATAAACAAATACTTGTGCTTGTAGATACTAATTATATGAGCAGAGCCCTTCACTTTGCATGGGCAGAGCTACATTTGTGTTGAAGTGTTTGTTGTATTCGTGCCAAAAAAACAACCGGAAAACCTCATTAAGATCTGATCTTTCAAATGTGTGTGTACTTAACTTGACTGCTCAAATAATGCTGCTTTGGCAGTGTTGATTTCAATACTTTGATCATGAAGTACTTTATTTAAGGGGGAAAAAATTAATACAGCAGTAGTGTTGATCTGTATAAACAGCCGTTAATGAGCACATGTTGCACCCCTCCCTGGAGACAGAAAACTATGTTTCCTCTGAGTTGGTGAGTGATGCTCACCAAAGATAATTATTGTTTGATACCCATTTTGCTGCTGCTTTCTTACTCTAAGATCAAACTTCAGAGTGACTGTTTCTGCCCTTCTCAAGAAGGGCTTTGTGCTGCTCTCCAGCATTCAGGCTTTTAGTCATGTTTGCCATATGTTAGCTGCAGCAACTTCAGCACAATTCCCTGAGCTAGTCGAGGAATGGCGTTAATGACATTCATGGAAATAAACAATTAGTTGACTGTCTTCACAAATAGCAGAAGATAATTTGTGTGCACAGTGGAAGAGAAACGTTTACTGTGTAGTAAGAAAAGAGCAGTGCTTTCCCTCTAGGCTTTACTAACTGGGAATAGTAAAGCCTGAATAGTAACCTGGATCCTCAGAATATCTTACGTTAGATACCAGCAAACTCTCAACTGAAGTCTTTCGGGATGCAGAAGAACCACCCTGGGATCCTAGGAGCAGAGCACTGAGAAAGAAGGCTGAAAACAAAAATGAAGAGTGAAACAAAACTAATGAGGGGTGGGGAGATCACCGAGGAGATGACAAGGGTGAATTTCTGTGCCTGGCACTCCTGAAGGGATGGCTAGCAAACACTGTCACCTGACAGCAGTTTGTGTGCTTTTCTGCTTGGCCAAGATCTCATTTATTATTATAACTAAGTATTTGCATTTCGTCCGTACTTCTCCTGTGTGGAACGCTTCCTGCATTGGTTTTCATGTTTATTTTCTTAAAGAAGAAAAAAATGTGCAGACTGCCTCAATATTCTAAGAAGAAAAACCAGCAGTTTATGTAAGTTTGCTCTCAGTGCGCAGAAAGCTGCCTCCAAAAGAAAAAGCTGAAGTTTAACTTTAAGCTTTCCTGGGAACACAAATAAACCATTGTGTATTTTTTCTCTTTGTAGATATTGTAGATGTTTTTATTTCCTCCCCATTCTTTTTATATTTTTTGCTACTTATCTAGCATCACACATAACTTTGATATTTATCTTTGCACAGAGTAATTTACATTGAAGATATACATGAAGATATGCAGGGTTTTCTGAATGTTTTCTTTACCAGTAGACAGAATAGGAAGCTAAAAGTCATCTGTTTTCCATTCCGTATCTGTTTTGCAGCGCATATTGAAAGACATATGCTGTTGCATGTGTGATGAGGCTAATTCTGTCTTTGCCTTAATGGAGTTGTGCAGTGAGCATGCATTCTGATTAATTAAATGAGAAATTATGAATTTAGGTTTACAGTGGGCTCTTAACTGCTTTCTCAAAACTGGCTTCTTGCTCAAAGATCTGTGAAATCCCTTTAGCCCCAGGTTCATCCCAGCCTGCTGTTGCCTCTGTCCTCATTTTGTTTTCTGAGCCTCCTGATGGCACTGCCAGTACCTTTGTATCAGAGATGTGTGGAAATGGAGTAGCTATTATGGTCATTTTCTCTTTTCTTGAGTGGGTAGGTTCAGCCTTAACTACAACCATTGTCGTTTGTCCAAGTCTGGGATATTGCTGAGGTGGGTTGTCACCAACCACATGGTCATTTTGGCTATCCGCATCTGAGCATCACTGAATGGCATTTAAGGATTTATTTTAATGGGCATGTTAAACACAGGCCAAATTTAATTTTAGTGCTGTCATTTGAAGTCATTTCTGTTACAAATGATTTGCTGGCGAACGGGACCTTGGGTCTGCTGTAATTTGGGACTCATCCAAATTTCCATTCCTCTAAACACAACTGATCCAGCTGATTGTTCAGCTGTGCACAGTGCTGCTCAGTGTGTTAATGGAAATGAGTCATTCTGGCCATGATGAGTGCAACAGCCAATACTTTAATAGCAAATGTGTGTGCTATCACCTCCTTTAAAAAACCCTGAAATTTTGGTGTGGTTGACTACTGCTTTCATCCATTTCAAGTGGAATCTGCTTTAAACAAACATATCTCAGGGATTTCCATGGGTATTTTTAGTGCAGAGTATAGTGATGTTACTCAGTATCTGAAAAAATTATGAAAAATGATTTTAAATAATAATGAAAATGAGCAAAGAAATCTCATTTGGCCTAAAAGAAAATGAATTGAGCTTAGAATAAACCCCTTTGTAACAAAACATACCACAGTTCCTACAGCAGTTGCACTGTATAAAATATTCAAAATTTCCAGTTTCCCACTGGTTCACAGTGCACTGGTATGTTCACAGATACCTGTCTGAGATTTTCTAAAGTAAGGACAATAACATTTGTCTCACTGTCTGCTGTGAGTTTATGTCCCATTTATGTTCATGATGATCTGTCTTTTCTTTTTACTTTGCTGTTCCCTTGACTTGTAGTTTTCGAAGTCCCTGAAGATTCCAGGGGCAAAATGCTTAAAGTGCTCTTTAATGCTTTGCAGCAAAGCTCTGATGGCATTAAGACATATAAGCACGATAACAGTTGAAACATAATGCTGTACACAATGAGGAGGGTTTACAGAAGAGGTAAAGTGGGGATTTTGCGGCTTACGATGGAGTGTCTTTGGTATAGCTGTTGCAAAAATTAGATTAGGGTGTACATCATCTGAAGCACTTTTTCAGTAGTGTTGTAAATTTAATGGCAAGGTTTTGTTGAAATGAGCTCTTGTGGTCTGCAAGCAAGAGAATCAATCAGCGTATGCCTTTTCATTTTTTTTATATCCTTGGTAGGGATGCAGTTAAATTCAGTAAGAAAGGTCACAGTGTGGGGTATACGTTAACCTCACGCTAACCCTGTCTATGATACTGCTACTGAGAATGAGTTAATAAAGGTATCAGTTGGAGCTGTACGTTTGTTCTCTCTTTTCTTCATCCATATCTGTGTACGCATGCACGTTTCTAATTACATCTGTGGGTATTACAACAGTAGATACCTCGGATATTTGCAGTGCTGCTAATTAGGTTGTGGGCTAGTGTGCTGTGGGAGAGACTGCTGAGTGCCACAGCTAGTGGCTGAAAATGCTTAAACCAATTTGTTGGAGTTAATGTTTATGCAAGGATATGTCAGTGAGACAAGACTCCTTCATTTCCAAACTCTGTTGATGTTTAAAACAGCAGCTGCAAGAAGTGGGATTAATTCCAGAGTGCAGTAGCATTATACACATTAACTTCAGATGAGAGAAATTGAATTTCTTATTGAGAAAAATGGACAATTCCTTAGACAGTGAAGAGAACCTGACCTTTCTAACCTTTCTGATTATGTTATGAGGAGGAAATTCCATTTGTAATTTTAACAGTAAAAAAAATAAAATAATCTGGTATAACATTAAGAACAATAATGCAGTTTCAGGTACATGTTGGAGAAGCATAACGATTCTTATATGTGGCACCTTTTTTCCAAAGATTGGGCTTATTTTAGGAGAAGTTATCAAATTTTACCTTTAAAAGCATTTCTATTCCTGCCAAAAGGATGTTTATTGATATACAAGATTGCAGAGTTTCTAATAAATATACTAAATGATGGGCAATGAAAATGAGAAATACAGCAATTTACTTTTGCAGTTATGAGACAGAGCCAGGGAAAGGGGATTTGGAAAATGATACAGTATGCATTATTTTAGAGCAAGTCTTGAACAAGGTGACCAAGTCGTGGAAGCGAATGTAAAATGAGATTAAAAAAAAAAAATACAGTAACAAGTGTATTGTGCCAAGAGTAGCTGTTTTATCTTCTTCACTTCTGTCACGCTGAGGAGAGGCAACAGATGTAATCCACCTTAACTTTGATACAAAATTTGAATATGGCACCCAAATGGAGAATTATCAGTGTGGTAAGAGAAGATTTATGGAAGAAATTTTAAGTAGGTGGAAAACTAAATAAAGAAGAGATGGCAATGCTTCACTTGGATCTTCAAATCATTTAGATTGGAAGAAACCCTTAAGAACATCAAGTCCAACCAAGTGCTACTTAGCAGTCACCAAAGCACTGATGTGCTGTGCCTTGCATCTGCAGTGCTGATGTCACTGTATGGGCTACTGTGGGCTTCATCCCAGTCATGCCCTGACCCCTTCAGCCTGAGCCAGATGTGCTGATGCCGAATAAGCACCTCAACAGCGGTACAAGCGGCTGCCAAGGGGAGACTACTAATGATGTTTCTCAAAGGAGATGAAACATATTGATTATCTTCCCTTCATTGGCACAAATAAGAAGTGTGCTTATGGATTAGTAGGTGACTCAAAAATAAGAGTAACTAGCATTGCAGAAGATTGTAGCAGCATAAAAGAAGGATTCGTTTTTCTGCCAAGTTGGAGTAATAGACTTGGGATGAAATGTAATTGTGTAAAGTGCAAGGTCATGCTTTTGGGGAATAACCATCAGAATTTAGCCTGGGAACTAAAAGCTCATCAGTTGAAAACCATGTGAAAGTAAACACAGCTATATTAAGTCATCCAAGACCAAGGTCCTACATCTTCTGACTTATCTTAAGTCTAGCATTCTCTCTAAGATGAAGCATGCTGCTGCTGTTAATAAGATAAGCGTAGGAATACATTTATCTTATTAAACATAGAGGTATTTCTGGCAGAGATAGGAAAGTATTAACAACATATTTCAAAGTGTTGACAAAGCACAGTGAGAATAGTGTGTACCATGCATGTTAAAGACAGATGGTGAGTTCTAACTGGAAATGGTTTGCAGAAGGGCAGGACAACTGGGGAAATGATGGATCATGTGTTGTACCAAAAGGCACTGTGAAAGCTTGGTTTGTTCAGCTGAAGAAAGAACAAGGGATGAGGTGCTGCTGTCTCCAGGAGAGTTGATGTACAGGAGTACAGCAAACACCAGGGAAAGAAATTTGCTATTTTGCTTAAATTACATTAATGACATATGATGAAGCAAATGAACAAGAAGTGAGGTGGGACCACAAAATAGAAGACAGTCACTGATAATCCCTGAGGTTTGTGATCAGCATTTTCCTGGTGTAGCAGAGGTAAAAATAATCTCTCAGATGTTTTTTCTTCAGTTTATGGAAAAGATTTGGGAATTTTCTGTTCTCCTGTGCTTAGTTAAGGTGTTTCTCATGAGGAATAGGATGTCCATGTGTCTGTGTATGTGTGAATGTTTTAATTAAATTGCTGTTTGCTTCTGCATGCTTGGAGCATTCCTCAGTGGTGTAATGTGTCTGCGTACTATGGGCGGTGTAAAAGAGGATATGTTCTTGGGCACAGAGCTGCAATACAGCAGAAAAGGGGAACATGTGAGAGACCACAGCTTCTGCATTTCCTGAAGGGAGAGTTGTCAACCTCATCTGTTTTTCCCAGCTCCTTTGCTTTTGTGGTAGTGTGCTGAGTCTCTTCCGTTTTTCCTAATTGGTGATCATTGTGCAATAGCATAGCCTGAATGTTGACCTGCCTGCAGAGAAATAGAAAATCTGCCTTCCTAGAGCTCATAGTTTTATTTCTTGGAAGACTATTTTTGCTGCATGGGAAATTTCAGCAGTTTCACGGGCTCGCCAGAAGGCTGAGGTAGGTAGGAAGGGACATCTGGAGCCATCTGGTCAAACTTCTACCCAAGCAAGGACACCCAGAGCAGATTGCCTAGGCCCGTATCCAGGCTGCTTCTCAGAGTCTCCAAGGAGAAAAACCACCAGCTGTGGAATTCCCTGTGGAAATGGTTTGAAGTCACTCAGATGAGCACTAGATGGGATGGTATCTGGCACTTACAGGAACGCTTGAAGTTGGAGTGAGGTTGAGGCAGCTTAGAAGAGGCGGGAGGTGATAAGAGAGCCGAGTCTTGGTTTTGCAGTGCAGATACTATGTGCCATGCTGATGTGGTGCTTTCCAAAAGGCAGGCTTAATTCAGCTCTCCAGACAGGTGAACTCTGGGCACCAGTCATACTGGAGATAAATACTATGCTGGCAGCAGAGCTGCATATTTAGTTGTGCTGTCAGTGCTCTGAACAAAACACAGCTTTAGTGCTGTTTTGATACTGATGCTGGGGAGGATCTCAGATGTGAAATTGAGAGCATGGGTATGAAAGGAGGATGTGATGGGTTGCTTGTGTGGCCCCAGTGTTGCCCTGCAGTCCTACCAACAGAGCAGAGCCATGCTTGAAGTGTTCTGATAAGGGCTCATGCCCTTTTTTCATCTATTCTGGTCACTGCTCATCTCTCGTTACTGCATGTGGTCCTTTGAGGTCTGTGCTGATCTGTGGATTTTAGAAGAAAGCGTGTGTCATGATTTCTGTTCTCCTTAACCTTGAAAAAAACAGAACTTAAGATTTAAAAGGCAATCCAGCGATTTGTTTTGTCCATTCATATGTTAATGTTCGTGCTTCTTTAACTGGCAAGCAAGAGAAGAATAGGATGACAATTTATTCCACTTCAAGCATGCAAAGCTTTCTTTTTGGATCAGCCATAACAATGGTTATCATTACTTGGGTTGTATCCTATGTATAAGCAGCAAAAGCATCTGGTTCTTTTTTTTCCCTTAAGATTATTCTCACCCAGTTTCTGTGCTTATGTTGTTTACCCTTGACATGCCTATTTATTCTGAGTATATTAAACACATTAATTAAGATTTCATGGCTGAAGCAGGTGTAAGATGTATTTTTAGGAAGGTGTTGGATGTGTTTTGCTATTGCTTTTCTAAGAATTTTACTTGCTGATGTACTCTGCTTTGAGAGTAAAATGATGTCTTTTGTGTCAGACATGCAGCGTGGCAAGCCAATAAATGTGAGAATCGAGAATGACTCAATGCCACAAACAAGAATGTGCAATTTTCTCGTTTCATTCCTTCCTCTAGTTCAGTTTTATACCAGCAGAAATGGCACATCTTCCACCTGTGCATGAGTACAGCTGCATTTCTACTGTACATAGGGTAAGTTTAATTGGGGCTTTCCCCTTAGGGACAGAGGACTCCATGGCACTGTAAACCAAATCATCACTTCCCTGAGATAAGTCTGCTGAGCAATAGTTAGGCTCACAGGCAGGTATCTGCAGTTTTATTTTTTGTGGCACAAAGATCTGTGAACGTGTGCAGTATCTATGCACTTTACTGTATGATTTTCTGGTTAATGATGCCTTAAAATTGTAGAGCTATTGTATTAATTTTTATATGGCAGCATGGTGAGAGTTCAAGAACACCACTTAACCAATATTAAACTTGTACACTGAGGTTCATGGGTTTATTCGCTTAATGTCTCTTGATTTTAGTACAAATGGTAATCACAGGGATAAAATAAAGTATGAGTGTTCTTCTTAGAGGTGTTCTTAGAGTGTTCTTAGAGTTAGAAGAACACTTCTTAGAGTGTTCTTATTTTATTCCCTTCTTAAGAAAGGCAGGAGGTAGTGTGCTCAAATGTGAGAGATGAAAGTCATGATGGTCCTCCAAAACCTGTTACATGAGATGAAGATCTGTCCCCAAATTCTCATGTTATTGTAATTATAATGTAGCATGGGAACTATTCTTTTTGTTTCAGGAGTAAGGAAGTACATGTTTTTACAATCATTTCAGTCTATTTTATTATTTTCATATTATTACAGTCAGCATTATGATTCTGTTAAGATATCCAGATACTACTTGGTCATCAGCTTTTAACAATTCTCTCTTTCTGTCTGATTGCTGAAAGTTGCTTCACCGTGACATGAAACTTCTTAATGGTATTAGCAAAGAAATGTTCAATCCCACATAGTCAAAATGTAAATTTGCAGCCATTCTTATCTGTGAGGTGGGGGGAAGGATCTAAGAAGATTACATTACAAAAAATTGACTTCTGATCTTCATGTAAAGTGAAATCTGTTTCTAATCTTGTTTGAGATAAGAATTCATAATGACCATCTGCATAGAAATTTTACCCACAGTAATTTATTTCAGAAGAAATCTGGCTCAAAATCTCAGCTTTTTTTTTTTTTTTTCTTTTTCATTGAATAAAGTTTCCTAGTCTGGCATCTTAGGGAACAGCATCTGCTGCAAAAATATTTGGAAGTCCTAAGTTACTACTCTTATCCTTTTTAAACAAGTTTTTCCACTCTTCTGCTTCTTAGAACCACGGAAGTCTCCAGCTGTTGTGAACCAGCTCTGCACGGAAGACATCATTCTGGTTGGGGCTGACTTCATTAAAGATTAGATAAAATCAAACTCCTTTAATATGAATGTCTTTGTTCATCTTTTTCCCTAAAAATAATAATTTGACAATGTGATTTCCTTTCATTAGAAAGGAATTGTTGAAGATTCCTTCTATTAAAAATGGGCACATCTCATATTTCAGCCTATTAAACAGAAATTTATTCACAAGTCATGGGGCTAATAATATTTAGAATGTCCAGTCTGCACGACATTTTTTCATCATCTTTGATGACCTGTTTAGAAATCCTGTGTTTGCAAGTTCAAGCTCAGATTTCCAGTACGTCTCAACAGATATGTTTCTTGGGATTTGCAAATACTTCATACTTAAGCAGTATTCTGTCCCCATAGAATTCTTTTTTCCAACGGACATTCAAATAATTATCCTTTATTTACATAAATAGCTATGCAAATATTCAAAATTCACATTACATTAAATAATGTGCTTACATTAATGTAATATATTGACACTAATCTCAATTCAAATGTAAAATGTTAATTTGATGTATTCTCTGCAGCCTTGTATTAGGCTAAGGATGCTATAGCGGCATCAGAGGAATGCAGTGTTCCCGAAGCTCCCTGACGTGCTTCACTGCAAGAAAGCAGTTACAAGCCAAAAAGGGAGGTGAAAATACCTTTCACAGCTGAGACAACACAACATATGTTACTGCTTTGTGTGAATATGAGTAGGGATGATTTAAACTCTGCTTTTGGCTGATTATTCTTATGGGGTCTTTTCTTTGATAACAAAGATGCCGTTGGCGAAACCTATTCAGAAAGGACAGAGTGGGTATTCCTGCAGAGACTGCCTGGTAGATTGGGATGCTTCTGGCATACAGATATTTGTAACAGATGTTTCCAATTAACTGTGATAACGCTGAAGGAAGAATAAATGAACTTTCTCTAGGATCTCCTAGATGAATATTGATGCAGCACAGTTCTGCGCAGCCTGGAAGGTCTTAATGTACTGATGTTCAGGGCAGGGGTTGAAAAATCAAAGAGCAAAGATTTGGCTCAAAAGCTGAGATCCTTGTGTGGAAGCAGGTTCAGGCGAGACCTTTTGTATCCATTTCACTGACTGTCCTGGATTGCTCTGTTCCCAGCCTGGGGTCAGTGCCAGCACTACCCGCATGTCTACAGAACCCTTGAGTTTAAATGCTATTTGGTGGTGCAAGTGCCGAACACAGTAAGATTTGTGATTTCGAGTTATGTGCAGTGGTTTCATTGTCCATTTTAACAGCTTTCTAGACAGAAGGGCAGAAAGAGCAAAGCTGGAGTGACCTGAAACAATTTTCTACTTGTTCTGAGTGATGCATGTGCACTGTGGATGAAGTATGAACCCATGTTCATGTTGTGCAAATGCAGTGATGAATGGAGGATCCAGTGCTGCTGGTGCTTTGGGTTTGGGCAGGAGGGGACTAGAGCTGCTGGAGAAAGGAAGAACAAGGTTGAGGCTGCAGCAAGGTGGGAGCTGAAGAAAGGAACCGAAACACAGGAGAAGTCTGAGGTGGTGGGTCACAACTAAAAGAAGACCTGATCCCTGTGTGTTAACTGAAAGCACAAAACACCTGTTAGGCTGGATGATAGATGGCTACTTGTCTAGGAATGTAACCTCAGCTGCTTGTCTGCATCTTAGGTTTGAGGGTCCTGCACTTGTGAGGACCCTTCACTGAGTTTATTTTCTTGCTGTCCTCTAAAGTTTGGAAAGAAAAGAGAGAAAAAGATTAATTTTCTGAACTTGATTAACCATTTATCATGAAACAGAAATCTTCTGTATGAATGGGATGCTTCCCGTTTAAAGAAAAGGGATTGGTGGGCCAAGGGAAGCCTGCCAAGCTGCTGTTCCTAAGCAGACTTACGTGAGCAGAGATTCTGGCTTTGGCTCGCTGTGACTTCTGATATCTTGTAGAGAGAGGATGTTAACAGCCATGTTAAGCATCTGCCTTTAAAAGTGATAGTAAAGAAGAATTAATAGTTTGTTTTTCCCCTGCCTAGACAATGAAAAAGGAGATAAAATGTCATGAAATCTGTTAGAAACCATGAGGAGGGTAGTGAGCTCAGGAAGATGAATTTGAGTAGCGTTGAAGTATTTACACAAAACCACCTTCAATGCTGCAATAGCTGACAGCTCCAGAGCTGAGCCACCTCTGTCCCTGTGCCCATCAGCGGTGGAAGGCAGGAGCTGTGCAGCTGGGCTGGGCCCAGGTGTGGGCATGTGGGGCCTCTGAAGGTCTGCATCCCCACCCAGGTCTCATGGGGTGCGTCTGTCTCCTATCCGTCTATCCCATCTGCCTGCTTTGGTGTGGGAGACGTGGCCTAGTGACACAGGTATAATTCCCATGAGATTAATGCAAATACTGAACAAGAATTTCAGGGTTTGGTTAGGTGTGGGGGTTTTATAGGCAGGCAAATGTGATCCTCTGTGATGTGCAGTTACGTGTTCTGACAAAGCTTACTCATTTAAGCCAATCTCATCATCGGTTGTTGTTTTGTCCAGTGCATTTTGTGCAGTGCAGAGTCTGGAGGTGGGGAGCAGGCTTCTGCTAACCCTGTGGTGCATTAGCAACTTAGCGGCCTCACTTTGCGTACTGTGTGCTGTTTTGGGTGCCACAGTACAAAAAGGACATAAAAGTATTACAGATTGCCCAAAGGAGGGCTACAAAGGTGGTGAAGGTTCAAGAGGGCAAGGCATATGAGTGGCTGAGGTCCCTTGCTTTGCTCAGCCCAGAGCAGAGGAGCTGAGGGGAAGCTTCATGGCGGCTGCAGCTCTCACAGGATGTGAAGGGACAGCAGCATGACCTGAGGAAACGGCACAGAGCTATGTCTGTGGGGGGAGAGGTGGAGCGCTAAGAAAAGGTGGCAGGCATGGCACTGAGCTGGAGTTCAAGGACCATTTATACATTTCTGTCAGCCATAGGGTCTGATTTATAGGTGGTCCAGTGTGGAACTGGGAGTTGGACTCAGTGATCCTTATGTGTGCCTTCCAGCTCAGCATATTCTATGATTCTCTGTAAAACTGACAGAAGCTGCATTCAGGGATCAGGAAATTCTTGCATTCCGCACGGCCTTACAGGGTTTCTGAAGTGTCTTGCTCAGTTCCTGCTGGTGGGGTGGTTTAAAGCATTATTTTCTGAAAACAGAGATGTACAGACATCCTAGGTTGTACTTCTTGTGCAGGTACTGGTCAGAGCAGTGATGCTGTGTGCTGTCTGTACATCCATCTGCACTGTCTGCCAGGTCCTGTGCACTGGAGTTCTGGGGGGAAAAGCAGGACAGAACCTTAACGAACAGACACAAGAACGGAGAAATTGGCGATTTTGTTGTGTTTTAGTTTTTGCACTTATTTAGGGTTTATTTTTTGTTCGTTTGTTTTTTAATAGCTATAACACAGGTCAAACTCTTGCAGTATTGCTTTCTTTCAGGCCAGTGCCACATGAGGCAGTGCACAGGTCCACAACTTGCTCTGCTTTGTCCTGTGGACGTGGTGGAGAATGCTATAGGCAGCCTTGGTTGTATAAAAGAGTGTTTGGGATAATTAGTGAACCTTTTATGTATCTTTGGTGTGGATTAAGGTTGTTCATCTGGTTTTCTCCTGCTTTTTAAAACATTTTTCTCTTTTGAATGATAATCAAAGAGACTAAGAACTGTGACCTGTTTTTTTTCTGAAATGAGTCTTCCAATATTAAATGTTACCTCAATTCACTGTGGTTAAATTAAAATTTATTATCGCTGGATTCTCTGCCTTGTCTTGCCTTCCTCACTCTCCTTTTCCCTCTCTCTTTGTATCTAGTAGATCTCCTCTTTTATGAACAAACAAATTCCACAAAGACCTTTAGTACTGATTAAGTACTTAAATAAGCTTCCAGTAGCTTTTGCAGAGTAATAGGTCTGGTGAAGGACTTGCATGCTTTGTGTGAATACTTAACTATACAGAGATTTTAATGTTTACGTTTTTATAAATAATACATTTGCTGAATGGAAACATTTTCACTAATTATGCTTTTGCTGGGTATGATGCCACTATCCCTGACAACAACACTGGGATAATGCAAACAAGTCTGACAGGATCGGGATGTGGGAATCCAAGTTGTCTCTGGGAGACAGGGTGCAACATAGTACTGGGTGTTGGTGAGGCTATGTATTCTTTGTTTATCACAGCTTGCCAACATATGACAGAAGGATATATCATCCTTTATCTCCCTATAGCATTTATAATCTCAAATCCTTGATTGATACCTAGATTTATATTTCGTGGTGGCTGTTTCGTCAATTACCATGGTATTGCTTCCATTTCCAAAATCCCTGTCTGCTAGTACCCTATAGTCTGGCCAATTATTCTGATGCACTTTAATCAGATTTGACATTTAAAAATAAATATATGATTCCCTTGTGCATTTATGGTTTAGCAATTTCATTTAGATAATCAAATCTTGTCCATATATCCAAATAATTTAGGAGTATTTCTCCTAGTTAGCTATGACAATACTAGATAATGGATTTGCGCTATTTTTAACCAAATCTATAAAGATTTGAATGTCATGAGTCTGAAACAGCTTTGACAGGAAATGAAATTAAAAAGTGGAATATAGGAATAGTGAGAGGATGCAGAAGAGGATTAACAAAAAACAAACACAAAAAATTTCTGGTCATTGCTACTGTTAAATACAGTGGTTTAGAGTGCCCTTGTAGATTTAGGCCTAATAAATGGTATATGTTTGAAGATTAAGAAAATTGGAAAATGAAATATCAGAGATGCGAAATTTTTTCTTCATTTTTGATAAAAATGAGTAAAACTGTTAGGAAAAATAGAATGCAAGCTGAAGTTGAAGGAAGCTCATTTGTAGCCATGCATGTCCTAATGGATTCCCAGTGCTCCTCATCTATGCCATAGCAGGCTGAGTAACTTAAATCTTCACAGGGCCTTAACTTGACTTCTGGAGGAAGGGGCTTGAGGCTTCGTCCCAAATTAAAATCCAAACAACCATAAGTCTCCATGGAATTTGTATAAGTGATATCTTCAACAGTCCAGAGCATGGGTATCTTCGTCCTCATGGGTTTCATCAACAGCAAACTCCAAATTTAGCTAAGATCCCTGATCCAGTGGGTAGCAGCCCTGTCTACTGCATGGGAGTTAGAACTAGATGATCTTTAAGGTCCCTTCCAACCCAAACCATTCTGTGATTCTATGATCTGTAGGGCTAAGGCTTTGTTAGCACCTCTTGCAAGCTGGGCACATCTTAGTTTGAAAATTTGATGTAACACCAATTTAGAGAAAGAGCTTACAATTGTAACTTTTATCTCTTTGGACAGAGATGTTCCTAATTTGCTTAAGGATGTTTGCTTTGTATTTGTAAAGAATGAATTTGATATCAGAGTAATTAGAATGTCAGTGTCTGGGTTTTGGCATAGGTTATTGGAGAGGGGAACTCCTGCTTTGTGTCTTCTGAAAACTGTTATGTTGTATCCCTCTGTCTCTTAGTTGCTGATTTGAAGAGAGCGAGAGTGTATGCATGTTGTAAAAGACTGTGATCAAATCAGATCTTAATGCCCTTTATTGTCCCAGCTAAAGCATGCATGTTTTCACAGAAAAGATCTTCTCTGAAACTTTCTAGAGTTCCCTAATGCATTCATTCACTGAATGACTAAACTCTTCTGTCACCTAGAGTGCTCTGAGCAATATGTTTGTGCTTTTATCTTTGTGTTTTTATTGAATATGTTTTGAAAGCTAAGTGTGTGTGAGATAAAGATGAGAAGGATTCTGATCTCCAATGGATGGCATACATTTAAAGATACAAGAAACTAAGGGATTTACAACAGTGAAAATGAGGTTTCCTGCCATTGAAAATAACTGTGAGAATAGTCTGAAAGTATTCATTTTTCATGCAATGATAAAAAAATAAAAAAAAATTAATGGCTGGATCTTTACATGCCATAGATTTGGAAAAAAAATAAATAAATTATAAAGTCTTTAAAAAATTGCAGCCAAAAAGAATCACAAAGACCTGGAGAGAAAAGAGCCTAAAAGGTAAAAATGTATAAACTGCCATATGTGAAAATTTACATGTATGTAAGTGATAACTCTCAGTATGTTTCTTTACCAACATAAATACTATGCATTTCTGTTTACATAACTGGATTTATCTGCACTACATACAACATAAGCCCTTAGCAAACTCCAGAGCTGCAGACAGCTGAATTGGTAGAGGTGGCACAGGCAGTCTGTAGCACTCTCTTCTGCTCCAGACTCAGCTTTCCAAGAGAAGTAACTGTCATGAATGTTCTCAGCTGCCTCTGTGCCAAAAGCACACCGTGTCGTACACACTTGGTGATAGGCAGCCTGTTGACGTTGTGTTGTGGTTCCCAAATGTTGCACAGTAAAGGAGGAAAACGGGATGAGAGTGATGCCAAGGAGCACTGATTTGTGTAGGCTAGAAACTTAGGAGAAACAGAAAATGGAGGGGGGATAAAGCTGACTTAGAGGATATTGCTCTTGATTATTTTAGTTGGAGTAATTCAGCTTGCCAGTAGCAACAAACATTTCCTAATGTGGTTTAGCATTAGGCATTACATCCTTTACTATTTATTGAATTGTGTTTGTAGCCTGGCCTCCGTGCAGTTCTCTGCTTTAGGGCATCTTTTTGACTCTAAACAACTGCCTCAGCACTGTGCTGTTCAGGACAGAACTACATGGTTGGTTTTTTTTGAGATTATGTACGTAGTTGTACAGCACAGAGAGAGATCTCATCTGAGATCCATCAGCTGTGATACTGAACTAGAATCTAAGCGTGTGTGCTACTCTGAAATACATACTGTATATTTATGGTGTTCTGTCAAAGAGCATCTCACTTGGTTTATTGCCGTAGTCATCTGGCTCTGCTGTTACAAAGCAGTCTTGATCTTCCTCGAGTCCATTTGGCAAGATGCTAAAGCAAATACTTGATCTTATTAATAGATCAAAGGAAAAGGCTTTTCTTAAGAAGTATTATTAAGTAATAAAATTGGAAGAGGTGGTTGCTCATTTACAACTTTCTTCTCTCAGCTGAATTTTAATTACAAGGCACACAGACTTACTGGGCTGTTAGTATCTACTGGCACCAGCACTCGACTTTCCTGAACAAGGGTGCTAGAGCTTCGACCTCAGCAAAATGCTTTCAAACAATCAAGTTACTTTTAGAAAATGTTCAGAGATTGCCACCTAGACATGTGTGTGGTGCAAATTCACATGCGGGAATTTGCTGCGGCATATCTGTGATTGCTTCTCAGAACAGCCCTGGCCAGTTCCCCAAAATGTAACAGCAAGGAGCCCGTGGAGCTAGTGGCTCTCAGGCTAACCTGGTGGGAGCTGCTACAAGGGTGAGAGGGGGCCCATAAGGGATAGCCAGCAAGGCGTCAATTAGCACTAATTGCATGGGAAACACTGTAATGGTGTGATGGTTCATCTGGAATGAGTTCATGGTTGTGCTGAACCCTGAGGACTGTGTCCCTTGCTGTTTGTTACTAGAAGAAAACGCATTGTGTACTGCTGTGATTGCTGGCTCTACTTTAAGATCTGAATTATAATTAACATAAAGAAATGTGCAACAACCATTGTGTACCCTCTAGCTCAGCATGGGAATCTTTGAGTTAAACCACAAAATTCCAGTTGGTTACAGCAGGGATCATCACCGGCAGAGCAAGATAACTTTTCGTTTTCTGATAGGAAGGACAACAAACTTGAAGTTATGTGAAATGTATGAAGTGCACACACAGCATCTGCCTTTTAAGAGGAAAGCCTTTTCAAAGTGCTGCTGCCTTGGTTTCATACGGACAGCTGCAAACATCTGTGAGACCCGTAGTGTCAGCACAGTCACTCGGTAAGGTGAGGATGTCCTTCTCCACGATGAGGTCAGCAGCCTTGCATGCAGAGGGTGACGAGACATAGCACCATTTGGCTACGAATGGATGTTGGACAGGGCTGGAGTTTGGGCTGTGTGCCGCTGGGTTGCCATTCTGATAGGTCACCCACCTGTTGGGTCACCATCCTGCCAGGTTGCCATCCTGCCACCTCACCCACTCCTGGCCGCTGTGTGGCAGCCAGGACTCTTGGAGTCTTGGGGTAACTCCTCCTCTGCTGGGGATGCTTTGCTTACGCAGCCACCCACGGTCCAAACAAAAATGTGTGAGGCGAGGCAGGGAGCCTCCACCTCCCCTCCAGCCACTGGCATGCGCTGACAGCATTGCACTCCTCTTCACACAGCTGGTCTGGAGCACATCGCGTTTTTCTCCCATCGCTTCTCATCAGAGCCAGCAAGAAGAATTAAAAAGAAAAAAAAAAAAAGGAAAATAAGTGCACAGCTGTGCATTAGGACGACTCTGTGGCCATGTCAGCAGGCAGGCACAGAGGCTGCTTTTTGCAGGGCTGTGGTGCACTGGCAGTGCCAAGGTGAAGTTTGCACTGTGAGTGCTGAGTTGCAAGGGCATGAGGAGGGGGATCCTGGGCTGGGAGAGCCGGGCTGCTGACAGCTCCTCTGGCAGGAGGAGGAAGGTAAGGCTTTGTCCCTACAGAAACACGGCGTGCATGCTGCTGTTTGGGTACAAGTTACAGCGTGTGCATTACAGCGGGGGAGAAGTTTGCAGACTGCTGGGCTCTGCAGGAGAGCAGCATTGGCACAAGCAGCATGATGCAGCTGGGGGTGTTTTGGGATCACCGTCGTCAGTGAGAAAATCAGCCTGCGTTCTCATCACAGGGAGAAAAGACCATTCTGTCTCACACTTTTCCTTCTTACTTTCTAAACCAGAAGCTACTATGCATATGCAGTATTAAAAGGGTTTTGCTAATAGGAATACATTATTGTACAGCCATTAGGCAAGGTAGATATTTCTTCCTGTTACCACAGACAGCTCCTTGCTACTGCAGGTACTGTGGGTGCCCGGGCTGTTCAGTGCCGTGGGAAAATGTGAATGTCTGTTCTGCACACCTCAGCAGGAACAGGCGTGGGGAGGGGGGGAGGTTTTGAGATGCTTTGGAATAACTAAGAACATGCAGACTGCACTGAGCAGATTTTATGCTGTTGTGCTGCTATTTCTCCTGTGTCCTTACCACTTCAGTGGTATTTTTAGTGATCTGGGATTTTTTAATCAGTGTTATTTTTCTATTTTTAAAGTGAACGTGCCTTTTGTCTGAGCAACTTTCTGAGTCTTTTTGCTGCTGTTTGTCTCTTGCAGTTGTTAACTGTACTTCTAGGAGTTTGTATAGCTGATAGGGTGAAAGTGAATCATGTTATCATTAAGGTTGGAAAAGACCATAAGATCACCCACTCCAGCTGTCAACCCATCTGTTCCATGCTCACAAGCCATGTCCCTCAGTGCCACATATATATGTTTCATGGACACCCCAAAGGATGGTGACTCTACCTCCCCCCTTGGCAGCCTGTTCCAAAAGTGAGCATGGCCATGTCCATGACCACCAGTAGCTGCTGCCCAGGTGGATGCATCTGCAGGAAGGGGCATGAGCACTGCATGTCCCTAACACAGCTGTGTGCTTGCAGCGCTTGCAGATGGCATTTGAGAGATTGTGGGTTTCTTTGATATTTTTTTCTTAGGGGGAATAGAGAAGATGAGTGCTGCTGGTGTTCCACAGGGCTTTGATCTTTGCTGTGGCAGCACCACAAGCTCTTCTGGTGCCAGCTGCTTGTCCAGTGGCAAAAATGCTGCTCCTTGTGCTGCTGTTGGCCTTCGTCTTCAGGGAACAAGTGCTTTCCGCTTGGCCTTGTATGAGAAGCTCTGGAGAACATCCACTGGTGGCATTTGCCTAGCAGAACAGATGGCATGAGCTGGCCATCTGGGTTGTCCTGCTCTGCAACCACTAGGTAACTGTGGACTGGCAAGTGGGGAGGAGTGTGGTCCTTGCCTCTCAGTGATACAGTCTTTGTTGGAGAGCAGTACAGGTGGGACTCCCAAGCTGGAGAGTCTGCACAAGCCAAAAAGTAGAACCAAAATGACTGAATCATAGAATCATTTCAGTTGGAAGGGACCTTTAAAGGTCATATAGTCCTGCAGTGAATGGCAACATCTACAGCTAGATGAGGTGCTCAGAGCCCAGTCCAGCCTGACCTTGAGTATGTGCAGAGATGTGGCATCCACCACCTCTCCGGGCAGCCTGTGTCAGTGCTTCATTACCTTTATTTTAAAAAACTTTCCTTATACCCAATCTAAGTCTCCTCTCTTTTAGTTTGAAACCATTTCCTCTTGTCCTATCATAACAGACCCTGCTAAAGAGTCTGTCCCTTTCTTTCTTATAGCCCCCTTTAGACACTGGAAGGCTGCTATCATATCTCCCAGAGGTGGTTGGTTGCAATTCAGACCCATACTCCAGTGGTTGCTTTACTATAGGCAGTCATATCAGGGGATGAATATGTACTTAGAGAATTATGTTTCTAAGTCAACACTGGTTGTTTATTAGCATGAATGCACTGGCTTAGGCAGGTGTAGAGCCAGTTGCTTTACTTTCACTGCTGTGTCTTAATTAACAAACAGCTACATCATCTCTTTTGCTGATAGTTGGGAAAAGCGGAGCAACTATGTCTCCCACACGCAGCACTATCCTGCCTGAAGTTTATTTGCTGAGGCTGCATGCCTCAGTTACACCCTGACTGTTCCAGCCCATTTCCTCCCAAGCACTAAGGCAGGGTCCATTTAAAATAGACAGCTCTTCCTTGCATAGTCAACTTTCATCTACTGTATATGTTCCTGTAAACAAGAAGATGCAGAAGTTTGTGTTGAGTGTGAGCACAGGCACAGCTATGCAGTGACTCCTTACCCTGAATCTCCATTTTTTGGCAGCCCAAGAACCTTTGCTCCTTGTCAGACAGCCTGCACACAGACGTGCTGGGAGGTAAGCAGCATGCCTGCTGTGGGTTGGGAATTTGAAGCTTTTCTTTCACATTTTGCATTGCTGCTGAGTTCCCGTGTGTGGAATTACTTCACCCTGCATCTGTTTTGCTTTTAGAAGGAAAAGTTAAATGTTTGTTGTATAGGTGATAATGCACTCTATGTGACACTGAAGTTGACTGCTGTGCACACCTTTTTCACCCTGCTAGCTTCAGACAGCCCCTTCAGGGGCCACACTGGTGTTGGTACACTTTGTTGTGCATCAGTCTCTGCACAGCAGCAGCTGCAGTAGTTTGTTCAGCTTGTAAGTGTTGAATTGGAAGAAGAGAGTCATGTGTACCTCCTGACAACATTGTTCCCTTCCCTAGCCAGCTGCAACATCACTTTTCCTTCTCAACTCTGTATTCCCTTCTCTCTCCAAAAGTGTCGTCCTCCTACTTTCTCTGCTCCTTTCAAAAAAAGAGAGAATTCATCTCCTTTTGGTGCTACCAAACACGAGAGCAGCAGGACATTGCAGCCTTGGTGCAACACTCTGGGTGCTCTCTGCCCACAAATGGACGGCCAGGCAGCCTCCTTGCCTCCTATCTCAGCACCTACACATCATGATTCAGCCCACCTCATGCACTGAGCAGGGAATCTCTTTGAAGTACGATGACTAGAGAATGTGTAGCTCTGCTGATTTTGGGTCTTATAAGGCATGTTTTCATGCAGTGCTAGACAGATGACACAGCCTGCATGGGTATTACAGAGATCGGTGATGATGGCATGGAATAGCTGTGCTGCTTCTTGCCCTAATCTGCTTGTTTAGAGACACCCAGAATATTTATCCTAATCATCTGTTTCTGCTTCAGAGTAGGTATAGGAGGAAATACCACAGACAGCCCTGTCACTGGGAAAACGCATCATTTGAATGTGCAGTGTAAATATTTTAACTAACCAAATGTAAACACTGATTCGCTTTCAGTATGGGAAAAGACTGACACAGTCAAAAACGAGCTGGCATAAAAGTGACCCCGTATAGAGGAGATACAATATTGCGTTTGCACATTATGGTAATCAAAATGGAGTGCTTAATGAATTGCCTAGTGTGAAATGAATTACAAATACAAATGTGCCTGACATGAGATGATGGGAAGCTGCTGCTGCATTAAGTTGAGAGGGAAGGACTTAGTGATTCATGGGGATCTGAGGTCATGAGAGAGCTGACGTGAATGTTGCAGGGAGGCTGGAGATGGAAGGAGAGCCTGGCATGTCTCTGGCTCTGCAGTTTTCAGCATGCCAGTATGCTCAATTCAGAAGTTTCTAAAGGCTAGAAGATGGTAAGAGCAACATAGATAGTAGATACACTAAGAAGTGCCTTATTTCATTCACACATTTGCTGTGTGGGTGGATTCAAAGAAAAGCGGAGGAATTGCTCATTTGTGCTGCCTACATTGGGTTTCTTAGTTAATTGAGGACAGGGCTTAAGGATGGCAGTTCTGTCCAAGTCACAGAGGTGGTTGTAAGCAATTGCGAGACTCCAGCAGTACTGAAGATTGTGCCACAGAGAAATTGAAGGACGGGCTGGAAAAGGGACTATAAATGCTTGATACTATTGCCTGAATGTGAAGCCTGGAGTGCATAAGCTAGTCTGTTGGCCTTCCATCTCTCACTGACAAGGTGGTTAACTGATATTTGACAGAAACCAGAACGGGGGTTTGACTTCCAGTGCTGAGTAAGGTCCAGAAAAATACTGTTATAGCGGAGAGTACGGAGTCCTCCAGATACCACTCAACTTTCTCATATAGTAAATGTTGAGATATAGAGGTCCTACGCAGTAAGACTGTTCCTCAAACTCCTGAGCAGAACTGTGTGGTGGTGATTTATTTGGCTCTGTGTTCTAGCCAGTGGACTGCAAATACCAGAAAAGGATGAAATGGCACAAAGGATTTGACTAAACTTCATCACTTGTTCAAAATTAATTAGGTACAATTTCTATAGGCACAGGTCTGTGTGTATGTCCAAGCAAGTAAGCTTTTGTTAGCTTTTTTTAATAGCTGAGCGATATTTTAAAGTTGATTTTTCATATGTTTCCAAAAAAAACAAAAAACAAAAAAGATCTATACACTTGCAGTGTATTTGCTGCTACTTTGCTTGAACAGCTGGAAGCTTACATTTGCACATGGGCCTCAGAGCTAAAAATGTCATTCCCTAGGTGAAAAAGCAATATCGATTTTTGTCAATCTCCTTCTTAGGGAAGTAGAGATGGAAACACAAGGCAAAAACAAAAGGGAGGAGTAGTCCCCCATGGTAACTGCCTGCAGTTGCAGCACAGATTAATGATGCAGTGTGTAGCCTAAGCCACATCACCTGCCATTGCTACTGCAGGCCAGCTGTGGCCAAAGCAGCAAATCTATTAAAAGTTATCTACATAAAGCAGAAGCCAGACACCTTAAGTCATCAGTGAAGAGAATACAACAGTATTATTTTCAGTGTAGAGCATTTTTTGTGTGGATGCAAACTGTTTTCTGTAGATGAGAATAACTTCGACGTTACCTTTGAATAAAATTTCTGTTGCCAACAAATCAATCATTTTATGCAATAACCTCGTATAACTCTTCTCTTGAATGCAGATCCTCCAAATCATCTTCACCTCTCAGACAGATGTATCAGTTTTCATAAGAAAGCATGAATACATTAAGAAGGAAGCACTCCTTTTTTACCCATTAGGAATGGAAAGCTCATACATTTTTGTTTAAACAAACAAAAAGAAAATATGCCATTTTAGCACATGAGGAAAGGTAGGAACAGATGAGTTTGTAGTAGAGAATTCATGGTATTGCACTTCTGAAAGAAAGTAGCACTATTTGAAGAAGGACTTCATATCATTGAAGTGAGAGAGAGAATTCAAGAGCAGGGAGCAAAAGTGCAGCTGAAAAATCTTTGGAATGACACTGTAAACTTCAGGGAGAAAGGGAGTTAGATAAAAGAATCTGTGAGAGTGGAAATAGTAATGTGAAGGGGGACAGATTGTGCTGGTGAGACCTTTTGGCCTGGGTTTAAGAAGAATTCAGAATATGATC
The DNA here is from genome assembly GCA_013399175.1 of Odontophorus gujanensis. Lineage (NCBI taxonomy): Eukaryota > Metazoa > Chordata > Aves > Galliformes > Odontophoridae > Odontophorus > Odontophorus gujanensis. The sequence continues at coordinate 73,663 of VXAB01009959.1, forward strand.
TGCATTCTGACTCTTTCTTTGGGAAGGGGGAATGGGCCTTTTTCCATTTATGGTTAAGTAGACTAATGTTAGCTGTTAAAACATTTTAAAATCTGCTTCAAACCAGTTATTTATTGGAATGTTAAAGTATAGAAGACTGTCATGGTCAGAAGAAAGAGAGGAGCTGGAATCTGTTCCAAAAAGTGCATGGAAGTATAATTTAAATCCCCTTTCCAAACCAGAGACTCTGTGAGTGAGGAGAACAGAACTGCCCTCATCCAGTGCAGTTCACAATCTCAGACATGAGATTTTTTTGGGAAGCCTTTCTGGGTATAGCTGTAAAGCTCAAGGTTCAGGCCTGCAAGGGGAGCTTGAAAGCCCCCACAAAAACCAGGGCTGAGTAAGGTGCATATTTTGAGTCTGAAGGTACCACCTGAGGCTAGCTCTCAGGTGCATGAGGACCGTGGCATGCCAGGCATCCCTGGCACACAGCTGGGGCTGCCTTGTGCGTGGCAGCATTTCTGTGGTGGGTAGCTGGGCTGTGTGGCAGCTCCTGTGCCTGCAGCTGCTTCAGAAGCTGCTTTTTGACTGTGGTACAGAGCAGTCTCCAACCTTAGCCTGCTTTGCCACTTTTGTGGATCACAGTCTTCAAACCTGTATGTGACTAGCAATAACTTCTAGTGCTAGGTAACTCTGGGAAATGGATTTATATGTATGCTGCCAGAAGGCTGTCAGTAGCCATAGACAAGCCACTGTCCTCAGGCTAAATTAGTTTCTTAGCTCTGCTCTTGTGGTGCAGCCAATTCCATTTCAGGGTATGTCAATTAAGTAGAATATGTTCTAATAATATTTTACATTTACACAGCACATCTTACCCTAGAGTACTTTATAAATCATGTATATTCAACATCGCTGACCTTTTGCAGTCCCTTGAGTGCAGAAGCACGACCATTTTACAACAGCAATGCAAACCATAGGAATTTTTTTTCTCTGCAATTCTGGAGTGACACATTAATTACAGAATAAATTATATGTTCTGTGAGCTACAGCTCCAGTTTTTAAAGATCCTCATTCTTTACTATGAGAGTGGTGAGACACTGGCACAGGTTGTCCAGCAAGGTTGTGAATGCTCCCTCCCTGGAGGCATTCAAGGCCAGGCTGGATGGGGCTGTGAACAACCTGATCTAGAGGGAGGTGTCCCTGCCTATAGCAGGGGGTTGATCTTAAAGGTCCCTTCCAACCCAAACCATTCTGTGATTTTCATCAAGATAAGGTACATGACCCTACATTTTGTGTACAGCATGAACAAACAGCTAATCCATCTTCTTAAGACTAGACTCCTGGAGACATTTCAGTCTTGCCTCTAAATGAACATGGAAGTATCAGCACCTGTATGCCTTGACTTTAATTTTATCAGTAAATTGTCACCTTTTGCTGCAAGAATACATCTGCCAAAAATCCTATTGTCTGTACTGCTTCTCAGCTATTGAGGAACCTCTCATCTCACTGCGAAGGTACAGAAAATTGATACACCAGAAAAGGCACTGAGTCCCCATAGAGTGTTTCACATGCAACTCATCTTTCAGAGTACTGAGGTCAAGGAAGTGAGCATGGCTATGTGTTGGGCCAGCATGTGCAGTGGAGAGATGTGTGAGGCCAGAGGAACAAGAAGAAGAAAGATGGTGATGCATTAATGTTCCTTGCACTCAGTATCCCTTGCCATCAGTGTTCAAAAGGTCAAAGATCCAAAGCTTGCTGAGATCAGTGTGTGTCTGTCCCTGTGGCACTGGAGTAGCAGGGACTGGCAGAGGCCTCTGAGGAAGTGCTGAGGTCCATATTCTGCTGGAGCATCCTTCCTGGGATGCCAATGCTCAGCTTGTGTACAAGACTCCCTGGGTGAGTGCACTTCTATTGACTTTAAGAAAAAGGTCCAGGGGAACTGCTTTCCTTATTGTTAAAGAAGTCAAAAGGTAGATGCACAACCTGTCATGTTACAGTACTTGTCAAACCAGCAGTTCTGGAGGTCAATTTGGGCCTTATTTAATCTGTTGTTTTAAACAGGGAAATAGCAGCATTTCTGTTTTAGTTGTTCAGTTCAACAGATGGATTACAAAACCACATTTGACTTGAATACCATGGATGGTAACTCAGTTAATAGTACATTAAAAGTATCTTTAGGTTTTCAGTGTATTTTTCTGTCATTTATCTCTCTTCATGGCTTGTCTGGGTTTAATGCAGTTTATCCCATTTAGGAGCATTGCTGAGACAAACTCCATTAAAGCAGACATTATAGTCCTTGTTTTGATTAGCGCTCAAGGCCACTAGAAAATGATGCCTAAAAAAAAATCCATGTTTCTTGTGGTCATTAGCACTGTGATCACCATCAACGCTTATGCAGTCTAAGTCTGTCTGGTGTTTTTGTTACTTTAAATCCCAGAACTGCCCGTGAATGCTTTGATGTGGTCTGTGACATTCGAACTGGAACGTTTATCTCAGAATTAACAGTCTGTGTGCTTTCAATGCTAATACTTGTAAGAAATCAGGTATTCATTGTAAGACTTGTGGTTAAACACTATTATTACTGACTAGAGTTTTGCAAAGCTACCTTACTGGGGCTATTTTACTTCATTTTACTTGATGGTGAGGCTTTCCAGGCATTCAGGTACATGCATGTTCTTCTCTGACAACTCTGACTGAAAAAAGAAGTTTTCACCACTTGTACCAAGCCAGCAAATAGGACCATTTCAGTCCCAGGCTGGTACAGGCAATTAAGACAATTTCCTCACATCATGTTTGAAGCACTGACATGTAATTCTAGGACAAAGCCTCTCAGCACCTCTTTCCAGCACTTCTCTGCACTCAAAGGATGAGCAGCTGCTATTAAATGCTATTGCTTTACGAGGTTGAATGGTCGTTTTAGGATGTGTTATTAACTCTGTGCAAATGGGTGCATTTTCCAACCTATTGCACAGAGCTGATGTCACTTGCTGTTTTCTTTGCAGGTTTTAGTATTGTTCAGCAAAAAAGAAAAACATCAGTGAAAAAGCCAGTGTGTCTTGTTAGCGTTGGTGGGAATCCATAATGAAATGCTCCAGGGATACGAACAGACTTCTCACCTTACAGGTGTGTGGAGTTGTCTGTCAGGACAGGAGGCTGCCCAGGACCATTTTTCAGCTCATTTTAACAGTATTGCTGATTTTACGTACTGTAGACAAACACCACTGCACCTGAAAAGAGGCACTTTCCTAGTCTTCATGTTTTATTCTTGAAGACCAAAGTAGTCCAGTCTTTTCACGAACTTGCTGGCTGCAGTGTGAGAACTCAACAGTGACCTGAGGTCCTTTGAGCTACTTGTCAAAGCCTCAAAGCAGGCTGAATGCTTACTTTCACAAGCTTATTTCTATATAGAGATTTTAAAAAATCTGTTTGTTTTTTTTTTCCTAACTCTTAACTCCTCCAAAGGTGAAAGATAGCACAAAAGAGCATGCCATGTGGAGCTTGAACAGAGAGGTGTCTTGGCTTACCTCTCTACCGTTTTGTCATGGGCTGTAGCCATGCTCTCCCTGCCCCTTTTCCAGCCTCGTAGAGGCTCCCAGTCCTGCTCTGCTCGTTTTGTTTTGTCTGGCCTTGCTCAGAGTAGATAACTAACACCACAGTTAAAATACCATCAAGTTCACACTCTTTCCCCGTAGCTACACGTTAAGAATGTGCTTCAGAGCAGAGTAGCACTGGATTTAGTACTCAACCAGTCTCCACATTAATTTGCTTTTTACTGTTATTTTTATCCAGATAGTTGCCACAGATAAACTAAAAGGCATCTCACAATATTCAAACAACAGAAGATAACCAGATCTCTGGAAGACATTATCATAATAAAATCCATTTTATAATGTTTTCATCCTCATTTGTGAATTCCTGATAAACTGAGAATAAATTCCTGCAGTCTATGATTTCTCCTTATTTAATTAATCTGTATGCCATTTTAACTATGAATGAGGCTCTACTAAACCACAGGGACATAATCTTTGCCCTGAAGAGATTGTCGCTGAGGTTAGACACAACATGTAACCAATGGCTTCAATAGACAAAGCAGGATTACACCAAACAAAAATGATTTATATTGTGTATAATTGTATACATTATGTGCTTGTGATAATGCTGTTATTTAGAAAAGACCTGTTTATCACCCCTCAACGTGGTGATTATTAGCAAAGCTCTGGAATAAAGTCATTGTGGGTGTTTGCTTCAAACCAGAAAACCTTAAGACACTACTAAGTAATTATTCCTTTCATAAGAACAATTATAATGGAGAGCTGGATTTGTCTTTAGTGATGTATTTGACATTATAGGTCTCCAGGGATCTTCATTTTTAGCCTTTTCCTCTAGGCTACTGCCATCAACTTTACCTTCTGTGTTTTACTACATGATGGAGGTAGAGCCTCTTGGATGCTCCAGCAGGACTTCCATGCTTTCTTTACTCTTCATTGTGGGTACACAATAGATAGAATCATAGAATCAGAGGTTGGTTTGGGTCGGAAATATTTTAAATATGCTGTAGTCCAAGGGCAGAGTTGTCACCCACAGGATCAGGCTGCCCAGGGCCCAATCCAGCCTGGCTTTGAATGCTTCGGGGGGAGCTGCCACAGCAGCTCTGGCTGATGTGTTCCACTGCCTCAGCATCTTCATGTTAGATAGTTTCTTCCTAATATCTTACACAAATCTATTGTCTTTTAGTTTAAAATCATTACCTTTTGTCCTATCACTACACATAGAGTCCATCTCCATCTTTCTCGTAGAACTCTTCTCTAGGCTGAACAAGCCCAGCTCCCTCAGCCTTTCTTCATTGCAGAGGTGCTCCAGCCCTCTGATGATTCTTGTGGCCTCCTGTGGACTCGCTCTAACAGCTTCGTGTCCCCATCTTGAGCTGGGGATCTGAGAGTTGAATGCAGTACTCCAGATGGGGCTTCACAAGGGAAAAAGAGGGGGGCAGTCACCTCCCTTGTAATACTGGCCACCCTCTGTTGAGACAGTACAGGATACAGATGGCCTTCTGGGTTGCAAATGCACACTGTGGCTCATGGCCAGCTTTTTGTCTACCAGAACCCCAAAGTCTTTTTTCCTCTGAGCTTCTCCAAATCTGTTCTCCACCCATCCTGTATTTGTATGTGGAACTGCCCCACTCCCCAGGTGTAGGACCTTGCACTTGACCTTGTTGACTTTCTGTAAGAATTCACTGAATTTTAAATAAAGGAGTGTCTTACTCCACCCATGGAGAGCTCTTTTTCTAGTACTTAGTTTGAAGTATCCACATCATGCTTTGTTTCCGGGAGTAATCCCTAATTGTACACTGCATCATTGTCTGAGTGTTCCTCAAGCAGAATAGGTGACCATCCTCATGTAAGAACTGAATATACTTAGACCAAATCCTCAGGTTCTGTTTGGACGTTTGAGTTATTAGAATAACTCTGGATGATTAACTGAGGTTTGGTCAGTTTCCAGATCTCATCCAGTCCTCAGAGCAGAGGAGCAGCTGACACATCAGGGAACAGAGCAGTGTGGATTGGGTGGTGGGCATCAGGCTGGAAACCTCCCCTCCTGCTCATCCCCTTCTGCAGAAGAGGCTCTTGTTTCCCCCAGTAAATTGCTCAGATACAAAAAAAAGGGTTAGTGTATCCCACAGGCTTTTTGTGTGGCTAATTAGTCAATATTTACACAGCTCTGTGAAAATGCTTTAGAAGTGCCAATTATGAATTATAATTATCTTGCAAAGATGATTGGGAGTCCACATTGGCATGTTGAGTCAGGCCATGGGAGTAAACCTTTCAAATAATGTCTCTTATTTAAATGCCTTACCTATTCCTTATCTCTTGCTTGCTTTTTTTAAAGGATGATGAGAAGCATTAGTTTACCCTCTGGAAAGATCAGGTCTGACTGTTTTTAATAATGAGGTATGTACTTAGTCACAGTAGGTAAATTTACAGACCGAGCAGGACGCACTCAGAGATCGATTCTGTCTGTTCAGCAGATGGTTTTACACCATAGGCATCAGGATGAGCCTGCTGAGACTTTAAAACAAACACTTGTAAGTAACATTGCCACAAGCCTGTTAATATAGTGGCAATTCCTATTTTAAACTCCGCAGAGCTACTACTTTATTTATATCCTATCTATTTACTGAAGTATAATAGATTTGCTCTGAAAAGATAGTAAATCTCAGCAGACTTATGCTGAAGGCTGACATTTAAGTGTCAGCTGACTTTCACAAGATAGTAACTAATGCTTAGCACTAACCACAGGGTACCAGGGCATATTTTCATAGCAGCACACCAGTGATAAAGGCAAAGGAAGATCAACCTGAACAAAGAAATCCACGGTGTGGCTTCTTGAGATTCCGGGAAACAGTGTTGCAGCAAGAATATTTTTATATTTTTTCTAAGGTCTCATTATTTTCTTGTACCTTCATAATTGTTTTTTTCTAGTCTCACTAACTGGATAATAAAAGGCTTTATTATTTATTTTGCTTTGATATAACTTAATAGGGGAGATAATTGCTTCTATTGCAGTTTTTGTACTTTAGTATGTAGAAACATACATATGCTAATAGGGCATTAGCTAAAAAGAAACCTAGAGTTGCATGTAATTCCACAGAGGGGACCACATTCTGCTTTCAGTTTCTGTATGACAGCAATTGAGAACAGAATGGGGCCAGAAGTTCCCTGCGTACCTATCTCTTTACAGTAAGATAAAATTTTAATGGGGAAAATGTACAGGGAAATGAATATTTTGTTTAAAAAGGTTTGTAAAGGGAGAAGAATGTGTTTTTGAATCAGTGTCTTTAGACAGTTTGTTAATTTTATGCTTATGCATGTCTTCTGCAGCTGCATGGGGATGTTTAACACGATGGTGCTATGAGCACACACATTGATTCTCCGCGGAAGGGTGTTAAATATTCATACGATGGCTGGATCCATGTGGTTTTATCTGCTTCTCCTCTTCCTTACCCAGAGTCCAAAGCACCATCAGATAATTAAACATTTTAGACTCTGTAGTGGAGTCTTTCGGAAAATCTGGTCATTCACTTTCTGTCATGCCAACTGGGAAGGAGTGTGATCTTCTGGCGTTGTTCTGCTTGTAGAAAATAGGTTTTTTGACTGAAATGTTTCATCTCTACATAAATCCTTAAGGCTTTCTAGTGGTAATAGCATTCAGCCCTTACATAGGAAATGATTTTAGAGGAAGGTCTGTGTAGCACTTATGCACGTCATTACTGGCATGGGATTCAACTGCACATTAAAGGTCTTGGATTTTGGGAAGTACCTGCAGGCATCCTCCAGCCCCATTACTGTCATTGGAGATGAAGGCCTCCATCAGCTGGTCTCAGATTGATTTTTGGAAAGCATGAGCCTGTAGGTTCTGCCCCCATCTGCCAGCCAGGTCCGGGTGCAGTGGGTGTCCTGAGGAGTTCACAGTGCACATGATAGCCCTGTGTGTGTCACAGGTCACAGCTGGCAGCACAGGCTGCAGGGCATTTGAGGTCACCCCAGGGTGGGTCTCTGGCCTAAAGACATAAAGACAGGCCACTGGGAGCCTTTTTCAGTGCCATGGATTGTGCCAACCAGCCTCTGGCTGCTGTGCCAGCAGGGCACAGATCTCCTGCCATTCCTGCATCGAGTTGTCCATCCCCACTGCCAGCTCTGCCAAGCTGCATCACAGAGCTGCCTCAGGAAATCTGGTGTCCCTGAGGCTCCATCGCTGGGCAGCAGCAGTGCACCGTGGTAAATCAGTGTTCTGAAGTGGGTCACACAGCTCTTTCCCAGACAGCAGTGGACACTCCATGGAAACTCCTCCCATTGGGCAGACCTTTGCATTTTTAGTTATCATTTTGCCTTTTCCTTGCCTTCGCTTCACCGGCCTTTGCCAGCAGTGCTGTCTTTGCCTGTTAGCATTTGTGTACCAGCTGCTGTGCTTTTTCTTTCTTTTTTTCCTTTCTGGCAGTTTCTGTGCAGATTTTTTTTGCATGGCCTCTTGCTTTTTTCATGCTTGCTTTTTTCCCAAAACATTTTTGGTGCACATCAGCATTTTATCTGTTTGAATGCACTGGGGAACGATAGAAGCCATGATTTATTTGGGTCAGTGCGTGCCTCTGTGTAACAATTCCAAACGGGGGATTTTTGTAAGAATAAAGACTCCCTCACTAGTCTGGATTCTCATTCTTGCCCGCATACTAGCTCCCTTCTGCTATTTTTAGGCATGTGAAACTGGGATAAAGTGTGTGATGAGTCTTTCTCTTGTTTTTGCTCTCCTTCAACCAAGAAGCTGGTTGGCATAGTCAAGAAATGTCTTATCTGGAGACGTTCCAGACCCGCCTGGACGCCTACCTGCGCAACCTGGGCTAGGGAGCTGCTTTGGCAGAGGGGTTGGACTCCATGATCTCTAGAGGTCCCTGCCAACCTCTACAATTCTGTGGTTCTGTGATTTCATGAAAGTCTTTCAGCAGAAGCAAAACTCAACTTACTTTTGCTGCCATCAAATTAACCTGTAAGCGTTTCAGTTTTCAGTAACTAGTGGTCACCCTCTTGATTTGTGAATGCTTTCTTTAGAAAACCACCCCATTAAACTGTTTTCCATCTGCAGAATCTGATTACTTTACAATAAAACTGTCTCCTTGAGCAATGGAAAAGAATGAAAAGAGGTTTGTTCATTGTTTGTATTAGGTTATCCTTTAAAATGAGTATGAGGAGAGTGTTACATCAGGCGTGAGCCTGGCAAATGGTTCAGAGCATAAAGATAAAGCAGATGAAAGACTGCTTGGTGAAGGAAAATCAGACCTAACAGAATCTTTCACAGTATCATGAAAATGATGTAATGGTGAACTGTGAAAGACATCTAGCTGCTGAAAGTGGGGAGTTTATTCTAGCAGTCTATGGTCTTCAGCTGACTTCTCATTATCAAATGTATGTTTGTGTCTTGTGAGTTACTTGATTCTATTTGTCACATTTTAGGCAAGCTATCCTATTATTTTGTCCCAGTCTTCTCTTTCTGAGGCAGTGTTATCATGTATTTCTTGTCATCAGCCCTGTTTGTTTCTGCTACTCTCTGCCTTTTCCCACCACTTGAACATCCAAATATGAATGGGCCACAAGCAAAGTGATCAGTGATTGGTATCAGTACTGGTAATTCTCTAAGGTCTTCATGCATGTTTGAGTGATATATTAACATAGTCAATTATTTGGGGAAGAGTGATGTAAAAACAAAGATGGTGAGAAATATTCAGCTAACTGTGGGGCAGCTGTGCCTTGCTGGACCGTAAGCACCGAGTCCCCTGGGTGGGGGTGGGCAGAGGATGGGTGGTGGCTCATGGAGCAGTGCTGAAGATGGGTGGAGCTGCAGCAGCAGCAGCCAGGCCTGCCGGTGGGAGGAAGAGTGAAGGTGGATTTCTGTACGGAGCAAAAGTAATGCCTGGGTCTGCACAAAACTAAAAAATGGAGGAAGAAAAGGCAGACAGGTTATCAACTGTGGGAAGCGACATGATGCTCCGCATGTCTTGCCTACTAGAAATTGCTCTCTGTCATAATGCTTTGGCGGTTCTTCACTCAGTGCAGAAGTAAAACTTTCTGCAGCAGAGGTGTTGTATTTATCTCCACAGTGAAGCACATGTTGTAGGTCTACCTGCTAAGGTTGTGCAAACGACAGCAGCAGGGCAAAGCATGGAGGCAGGGGAAGTCTCACAGCATCAGTACTTACATTGCAGAAAAACTGATGCCGATGGGCAGCAAAAGGAGCAAACTGGAGCAAAGGGAAAAAAAATGATGTATTTTCTTTTAGTCAGTTGACTGTGAATGAATAAATTCAAGTTTTCAAGCTAAAGACCCAATTCTGTCTTCCTATTTTTGCTTAGAAGAAAAGAGGTGGGTTTTTTTGTTTGTTTTTATTAGAAATTATGATTCTTCTCATTGAGGAAATGCTCTGTTTATTCCAGGCTCAGGTTACAAAGTGGTAGTACAGGATATTCAGACTAGGGATTTTCCTTGCAATCATTCAAGAAGGTATTCCGTTCATGAAGCCCATTTCCCTTCACAGGTGTTCTCCTGCCGGGGCTCTTCAGCATAGATGTCTCCGTCAGATATCCAGAAGTCAGGAGAAAGAGCCCAGGAATATGACAGCCAACTGGCTTTGCTGGATATATACATGCAATATTCATACATTGCTCTGTGGAGAATTTCCTCTCTGCAGCACATGAACCAAACATCTCAATTAAACCTCGAAGGAGAAGACCTGTTTTTCATTAGCTGTGAAGACATTCAGAATTGCATTAGTTGCAGTTCATTAGATCTTATAATCATATTTGCTGTGAAGGAGGGAGTTGAGGGGTTTGGGTGTGCGTGGAGGGAGCCCTGCTTGTAGATCATTCCCAAAGGACCACAGATTAGCTTTTACTGCCTCAGTCCATTAGGAGTAAGCCCGGAGCTTTATGTTTCCCTCTTCAAGCAGGAAAGCAGGAGATAAAATGCCAGGAAGCCATTGTGGGGGCAGGAGGGGGTTTGTTTGGTTTTGTCTTGTTACCTCCTCAGTGTGGAGGTGATGCTGCAGGATGTACAGGAATTTGTCTTTGGCATTGCCCCGTCTCTTTCCCTGGTCACCACTTCCAGCTGTAGCAGTGGAGTGACATCATTGTTCTGTTCTTGGAGAGAAACTGCAATTAAATGGAAGAGCAGCAGGAGGCCATTGGATCTGTGAGTGCTGCTCTCACCGTGCTAATGCCCAGTCATGGTTTCCATTTGGACAGTGTCAGCCAACTCAATTGAGTGTGTCTGAAGACAGGAATTCAAACTGGTATCTGTGGCATGTCACAAACCATTAGTCTGTCTTGCTCCTCTCTATAGATATCTCCCAGTTCTAGCTGTCAAAGAGTTTGCAGTCTAGTGTATAAGAGGACATAAGGTCTGGTCAGGATGGAAGGTACAAACAGAAGTTAGTCTCTGCCAACTGCACAGAGCATGTAGGCAGTCAATTTAGACTACTTATAATGACTGAAGCTAAGTAAGGCAACAGCTCCCCTCAAGAACAACCAAGCTGTGTTTCCAACTTCAAGGATCTCCTCTTGGTTCTCTTCTCTCCTAAAGGTCTCTTCAACAACCACTGAAGCCTTCTCTGTTTTGGACTTTTTTTTTGTGAGAAATGAATTGTATGGAGATTCTTTAATGTGATGCATTGTCCTTAGATATTGTCACCTGTGGTGATGCAGAAGGCATTCTCGCATATGTGTGTATGTGAATTTTTTTTTTAAAGATGGCATTTTTAATGGAACACCAGTGCTAAGCTGAAAAATGGCTTTACTGACTGGAGTGACTAACAAGAAATTTGAGCCGAAAGGAAATCTTCTGCTTTATAAAATGTATGACAATGTGAACACTTCTTTTTTAATTAGCTAAATCACTGCTGCTTCTCTTGTTGGAGGATATCACAGGGCTCAATTCTCACTAAATCCTTCTTTGAGATTATTTAATCTCATATATAACAAGTCCTTCTGATGTAATTTGTCCTTTACCTCCGCAGACCCTCTCTTGTCTTCCCTCCTTTCATCTTACATATCTATAAACTGCATGGCAGTGTTGGCACTCATTAATCTAGACTTGTTAGCTTTAAAATTCTTTTGCTTTGGTTTTCCAGAACTGGTTTTGATGTGCTTCATTTTAGAGGCACCTCAGTGAAGATGCATTAAGAGGCTGTAATATCCAGACAAGTTGATAGAAGGCATTTTAAAATTTCTCAGCTAAGGTAATCTCAGCACATGCCCTTAAGCATTGTGGAAGTTAAGTATCTAGTCCGTGGAAGTCATCCAGTGTTCTCCTGTGGTGAGTAGAGAGGTGAGACCTCTCAGCCGGGATCCTTTGGATAGCGCCTGTGTGAGCAGCAGCCTATTTTTAGAGATATAAATGTACAGAAGTTCCTCAATAGTCTTCTGTAGCACTGTTTCATCGCAGACAATCAGAACATTGTGTTTTGCTGCTTCATATTTCGCAAGCTTCCGTATCTTTGGAAGTTCAGGGTCCTTTAGAAGCTGGAGGTAGCCTCTAGAAAAGCACTGTCTGTCCATTGTGTTTTGTGGGCCTGATTCTGACATCAGATTGCCATGGGTTTCAGAGGTCTTCTAGGTCAGATCGCAGAGGCAGTCTCTGTGTGTGTGGCTGCTTTCCCGGCTAGGGGGAATTTCTCTATTTCCATGATTATTACCTGAGTTTGCTCAAACCACTTTATGTAGAATGTTATTGCACTGCAAAAGCTAAAAGGGGACTTGGCGTGGTAGAATTATAACCAGCAAAGTGTAGCTATAAACAGGCTGTGTTTAGTATGTTCCCGGAAAAGGGCAGCTATCAGGAATATTAGTGTCAGAGCTGGAAAACACTTCACAAAGACAGCTTTCATTTCTATATGCTATAAAGTATGCAGTAATCGTGGTCTAATTACCTCACTGCAGCCAGAAAGCAATATGGGATATTGTGGGGGTGTGGGAAAGAGAATAATAGGCCACAATTAAGCTGTAATCTTTGGCATGGTCACTCATCGGATAAAGCATTTCAGCTGTAGCGTTCGAGACAGTCATTACTTGGCTGCCAAAGCCTGGGGAAAATATGTGGTGGAGTTCCTGCAAGCTGTTTGACAGAGCCTTCATTATCAGTTTATCCACTGGCAGCTGCCCAGGCCACACCAATGCTCTGTGCTCAGAAACTGTGTCCTCAGCTCTGCCCCAGTCCCTGCCTGTGCTGGGGTTCTCACATCAGTGATGTGGGGTGAGCTCTGAGCTGCTGGTTTTAAAAGGGGTTTGCTTAGGACATGGTTTCTAGTACAAGATGCCTTCAGTGCAGGTGTGTGAGTGTCTGGCTGTACACAGAAGAACCTTGTGGATGTGGCAGATAGGTGTGCTAGCTGCAGGACAGGTTGGGTGTGTAATTATGCGCATTTATTAGCCCCTGGATGTGGGCTGTGCTTTGCTGGGACATAGTCATGTTCACATGCAATTATGCTCTCCCTGCTTTGGAAATCCAGCTTTACAGTATGCTGGAAAGCGTTGCTGAGGACATCTCTCATTTTCTAAAATCCTCCGTCGTTTTAATGTGAAAGACTCTGCTTCCTTCAAGCAAGCTCTTGAATACACAGACTTAATTGTTTGTATAACCATCTTGATTTTTCCCACTTTCCAAAATGTCTTTCTGAACATGCCTACAGTATGGGGTTATATGCAGTTAGGAGCTCTGGAGCATGGGAAGGGTCGAGAAATGGGTGCTGCAGTGGAGAAGAGAGCTGTGATGGAGTGAGTAGAAGGAAAGCCACGAAGAGGGAGTTGAGGAGGCACAGTGTGATGTTGTTTGGGATGCACTGAACTATAGCTTTCTGATGCAGGTGTGCAAGTGGAAGATTTCATGATGAACTGATAAACTGTAGAAGCAGAAATTAGTTTAACTTTGAACATGTGGGGATTGAGGTGACAGAGTCTGACAGCAAGAGTGAGTTGCATGGAACAGGAGTACAGGTTGCAGTGTGCATCAGCATTTAGTAAGGCAAAGGCCTTTTCTAATGTTTTCTTAATCATAGAATCATTTGAGTTGAAAGGGAACCTTAGAGGTCATCTGGTCCAGCTCCACTGCCATGAACAGGGACACCTACAGCTAGATGAGGTGCTCAGAGCCCTGACCAGCCTGTCCTTGAATGTCTCCAAGGATGAGGCATCCACCACCTCTCTGGGCAACCTGTTCCAGTGCCTCACTTCCTTAATAGCAGAGGTATATGGTTTCAGAGGGATTTGGCTTCTCTACAGGGAGTCTTAAGATTTAAAAAGGGTTAAAAGTGAGCGGTAGTTTGAGACGGCTCAGTTTTGTGTTAGGTCTGTTTTTCATTATAGGGCACACCCAGATCCTTTGATAAGCCAGCTGTGATTTCTGTAAAAGTAGATACAGGCAGGGGGGATTAGATCAGGACCTCATCAGTGTGCTGTTTCATGGGGCAGAAGTATGAGCTGCTTGAAGGCTCACAGAATCACAGAATCGTAGGGGTTCGAAGGGACCTATAGAGATCATTGAGTCCAACCCCCCTGCCAGAGCAGATCCCTACACCAGTAGGGAACACAACCTCAGCAAGGCTTGTCTTGACAGCCTACAGCAGTGTACTCCATGTCAGTAATTCCTTCCAGCATTGGGCTTTCAGGACCAGCCCATAATTATGTGCACAGCTGGTCTGCTGCAGCAGTTCTTGACTGCTTGCAATAAGACGTGTCTTTTTGTCTTCAGCTGTTCCCGTTACATGGGTACTGCTGAGCCAACTAGCTCAAAATGCAACTGCACTAGAACAGTGTTAATGTGTCAAGGGGAAGGATTTGTCCTGATTTCATGCACACCAGCCCTAACGTGAAATGCAGTAGACAGACACGGATAAAAGTGATCTTGGTCTTTGTGTTTGTGTGGTTCAGTGCTGGCTCCACATGTAATCAGCTAGAAGCTGGAATGCAGCAAGACACAGGCAGAAAAATTAACACCATCCGGTCTTACAGCTTTTTTATAGTGAGTTTGGAGAAGGCTCTCAGCCTTTATCCTGGTGTCACAGTGCTGTAAGGAGAGGTTGTGGCAGCTGTGCAGACAGCAGTCCTGTCATGTGTTGTCTCCAGAAGCATTTAAGAGTGTGCAGTTTCTCTTTAGTACTCAGCACCAACTTAAAACAAGGGTAAAGTTTTTGCATCATTGCTATCTTAGCATTTTTTTGTCATGTATATCTGTTAGAGGGGATTGCTTCAGACAGCAGACAGAAGTAGGAACTGAGGAGAGGGATTGGAGATGGAAGCTGATGAGAAGAGCTGGGCTGGGTGGAAAGCTGGGCACATACTGCGGTGAGGGAATGCCAAGAGGAGAGCAGGAGTTCTAGTACAAGGGATCAAGGTCAAAAGGACCCACTTTCATCAAATTCTTGGTCTGAGATAAAAACAGTCTGCATTAGGGCAGCCAGAGGCATGCTTTTGGCTGCAGTCAAATGGCTCCTTCTCAAGCACAGTTTGTGAGCTATCTCAGGCCAGGAACCACTCCTGGTGGACAGCTGGGATGCAAATACCGTTTTATGGAGAAGTTTAACCTAGACTGTGCCATGCCAATTGGCTCCAGTACAAGACAGTTATCCCAGATATGTTAAATTCCTGCTGTGGACCTAACTTTGAGCACAATTCTCACTGGAGGTACTGGAACTGGAACTAGCAGGCTGGTAGGAGACCTCGCAGCCTACGAAGGAAGCTCAGCACAGCTCCTGCTCTGAAAGTTCACAACAGAGAGCTGTGATGGCAACGTCCATCTTGTCCTCTTGCATTTGGATTCTCACATCTGAAGTCACTCACTTGTTGGAACAATTTCTTCCTTTGCCTAGTCTGTATATACAATTCATTATTTAAACTAAAAGAGTGGGACCTCCTGGGTCATTTGGTCCTGTGTGCACAGGACCTTCCCAGGACATTTGCTCCCAGTCTTGAAAGAAATTCAGGCCTTGGTCCAAGCTTCGGCAGCATGCCCTCACTAGCCAAAGTCCTCACTCCATGCACTCCCCAAAATTGCAGCCTCCTTACTCTCTTTTGTAAGTCTCACTCTCAAAACTACTTCACCCCGGGTGCACTTTTTATTCTCAGTTTGCCAACAAATGCTTTTGCACTGTACCCTTCTGTCCCCACCAAATCACACTGAAATGCCTGAGGTGAGCCTCATCCTTGCATCCCTTCAGGAAAAATAACACATTATTCAGGGACAGCGTTGGTCATGTGGCAAAATACCTGTCTTTCTAAACCACAAAAATAATCATTTTATTTTGAGGAAATGGCTATAGGTGTTATTTATCATCCAGGTTCTACTAATTGCAAATATTGATATCTAAAAAGCAAGAGCAAGTTTTCCAACGAGGAGGAGAAATTCTATTCAGTGTAGGGTTAAGAATTAGTTTTCTGAACTGACAGTGGTTTTGAAGTGTGAACGCACACCACCACTGCCATTTTGCCCTAGGTGAAACAAGCTTCCCCATCTAGGTACCTCGGGTCTGACTTTAATGTTACTCTTTTTTAGACTTCCGTGTCACTGGTAACCTGTGTGGGGATTTATGAACCAACATCCCCTTGCCTTTCTCTGGAAATAGTGCAACTACAGAAGTCTTCATCTTCAAAGATCTTCTCGTGCTAAAAAAAAAATAAGCTCAGCCCATTACTCTGTCGCAGTGATTCTTCCATGAGGTTAAGCCATTCCAGCCTGGCAGTGTTTCAGAGGTGGCAGCAGGACATTCTGTCAAGCCAGGCGATGTCACGCTGTGTAGGCTCCATCCTTGGCAGTTGGGTTTGTCACCTCTGCAGCACCAGAGCACTGCCATCAGGACAGCAGACACACGTACCTTTCCCCTAACAGAAAGCTTCACCAGAGGGCAGCACGGTACAGCTTTTTGTTGTAAAAGCAGTAGTTAACCGTTTCAGGTGTCTCAGGTTTTTGATGTCAGCTGTTTGTTGTTCCGTGGGCATGGCTGCACGTGCATTTCTCTTCAAAGCTAGCCTCTAAGGCAGCTCAAAATCCATTCCATTAGCCGTGCATTAACCTTGTTGTTGCTCAGTGTTTAAAGCACAACTGTTGTACAGCTTCTGGGTCTTCTTGCACTGGTGCCAGACTCCTGCAGGAGCTAGAGATCACTGGGGATACTTGCTTTTGTTGTGTAGGCTTCCTTTTTGTCAAGCTCTTCCAGCTTACTGATCGGTTCTGCTTGCATAAGTAACTGCTGTCTTCAACAGTTGCCTCTCCTGGTTCAAATGCCAGAGCACTTGACTATTTCTGACTTGTCAAAACTTTGGTATATCTGCACTTTTGGCCTTTTGCTGCAGAACAAGTACAGTTTCTGTCTTTTTCCTTCTGGTCATTTACTTTCCTCCATCTGGCTTCTGCCTGTTTCTCATTTCTGGCTCGTGTCTTGCTCTTCTTGGCTCTCTTTCTGATCTCACTGCTTTTTAAATGAAGTCAGGCAACATGAGAGGACTACAGAGATGCTGTTTGCCATTGTAGGAAGAAAACTGGTGAGGCCAAAACTTAGTTAGAATTGAAGCTGGCCAGTACTGTGGGGGACAGCAAAAAGTACTTTTTTAAATATGTCAACAGCAGGAGGAGGATCTGGGAAAGCATTGGTCTATTGCTTGCTGAGGATGGTCACTTTGCCAGTAGGGATGCATACAAAACAGAGATATTTAATGCTTTCCTTGCCTCTGCCTTCAGTGCTGCCTATGGGCTCTGGTACACTCACAGATCTGAGCTGTAGGAAAGTGACTGCAGTAATAAGGAACTCCCAGCCAGCCTCAAACTTGTGCAGGATTTGCTGCTGGTGGTAAGATATGTTCTGCACTTTGATGATGCCTGCTGCTCCCTGCCCTTTGTATTTTCAACACTGTCACAAGCCAACAATGTATTATATTAAGAATATGTACAAATGTTAATAATACAGCAAATAACAAAACTTGTGTATCATAAATGCCGTTAACCCAGACTTTTTATCCAGGAGATTCTGTGCTGCAGCAGAAGTTCTGCTTATTCAAACTCTTAAAAACCTATGTCTGTTTTTCTCTTTGGCTGTTATCTTAGATTTCCACTTCTGTGGAGAAAAAGAAAAAAAAGAATTCAGTATTACTACTTTTCAGACCAGCGGTTAAGAAAGCAAGTATTTCACATGGAAATAGATTTGCAGGTTAGAGCTGATCTACTGTAAGGAAGATTTCTGTGGTGTTCCTTTCAATGCCTTATGTAGCTTACTTGTCATTGTACTTTGAACTCTGAATCCCTTGCAGATAGGAGACAGGGAGAGGAGGTGGAGTCGTGCTGCAACTCGATCTTGTTAACTTTGCAGTGGTCGTTTTTTGAAAGCTTTCTTTTCAATCAAATTATGAAATATAATTGCAAAATAGACTACTCTGTGCTTTGAAGTGGATTTGTGAACTTCCTTCCTCAAAGTACAAATACAGAGACATTGTGCTACGTTATCCATGCTGAGATTGTAGATTCATAACAGGCTGCATGAATATTTGACAAGGTTTGTTCTGTGTCACCATCGGAAATGTAGCTGAAGATAATCTTTAGCTGGCTGTCTTTCACTCAGAACTGTTTGTTTTTTTAATTAAGATCTCTATCTGAAAATCTCTCCTGCCAGATTTGGAGTTGTCACATTCGTTATCTTCAAAATCTGTGTTAACTTTCAAAACTGTTTCTCTTTCTGCAGACACGGAAGCTGTGTTGAGCACAGATGCCAGCCTTCTCCAAGAAGTAGCCTCTTCATCCCCAGTGCCATCAGCTCCTGCTAGTATCATGGGACCAGACAGTGGCTTCCTCAGCAGTGGACGGGTCCACGTCATCCTGTGGGGAAGCTTGGCAGCTGTAACAACACTCTTATTCCTCACCTTCATCATCTTCCTCTGCTCCAGCTGCAACAGGTATGACTCAGGAGCTTAGGAAGCAATGACATTTCTCAAGTCAAGTAATTGCATGGACCGAAATAGCTGCACTGGTAACTAATTAGTGAGAAATACTGAGAACTTCAGTGCAGAAATAGCTAATTATCACCTTGGAGTGAGTCAATGCAAAGTAGTCACTGGCGTTTATGGAGAGCGAAGTTAATTCACGCTACGCTGCCTTCTCCCTGATGCGCCTGCAGGTATGTCTGTGGGTTGGCTTCTGGTAGCACTCTAACCCTCAGGGCAATTTATTCCTTCTGCCTTGAGGAGGCTGACTGCAATGATGAGCCGGGAAGGGGAGCAGTGGCAGCACCTGCCCTGCTCTAAGCACCATCTGTGCCTCACTGATGAACCCCCTTGACTTATCTTGGCTTTTCTGCATTATCCTGGATATCAACTCACACAACACACATGCAAAAAATCTATCTAAAAACATTTTTGTAAGTCAGTACTTGAGTCAAAGCTTGGATAGGATGAGAGATAATGGCCTTACGTTGTGCCAAAGGAGGTTCAGGTTGGATGTTAGGAAAAAATTCTTCTCAGAGGAAGTGGTAATGCATGGGAATGGGCTGCTCAGGGACGTGGTGGAGTAGCTGTCCTTGGGGGTGTTCAAGAGTGGATATGGCACTCAGAGATGTGGTTAGTGGGCATGGGGGGATGGGCTGATGGTTGGACTTGGTAATCTCAGAAGTCTTCGTGATTCCATGATAATTCCACCTATCCTATATTGTTTCTTTACACCAGCAGTAGTATTAAGTGCTGCTTCACACCTAGCTGGAGAAGTGCAAGATGTGTCCTAGTGAAATAAAAGCAGAAAGGTTTTGCTTTTTACACTGAAAAAGTGCAGATGTGTCAAAACGATGTGGGCAGGCAAAAGGGAGAAGAGGGCTGCATGGCTCAGTGTGACCTGGAAGACAGACAGCAGAAGCTGTCTTTTGCTCAATTCCTGCAGTCCTCAGGGTTTTGCAGCACAGGAGCAGTATTTTAGTGCTAGTCCCTGCCAAGGAAAGGTCACCAGCTGCCATCAACCCCTCTGTCTTGCTGGGAGATGCCCTTTTCTGAGGGGTCTCTCCTCTTTCCAACACGCAAACATACTCTCTCTTCCTAACTGATTATTTGGACTTTTGGACTGGCCAGGTTTTCTGAGAGAGTTTTGCAGAGAGATCTGGAAGTAAGAGTTTCCATAACCTGTTAGCAGTTGAGAAAATGAGGTGAACTGAACAGAACGAAAAATGCATAGGTGAAAAGGAAAAGAAGGTCATTTCTATGTATCTCAGTCCTGCAGACTGGTGGGTTGAGTGCTGAGTTCAGCCTCTCTAAAGGGTTGGATCCTGCAGGGGTCTGTCCTGCCTTAGGAGACTGCCTGGAAGCTGAATATACTCTTCAGGAAGCTGTACAACCATAGAAGAATCCTATTCGGGCGTAACGTATGTCCACAATGTAAGTCTGTGTTTTACAGGAGGATTTCTTTAATGCTCACACTGCAAAACACAACTGTAGTCATCACCAGCAGTCTGACTGCTGAGTGTGTCCTTGCAGTTACTGAGATCCATTGCCCGAAACTGTCTGGTGATGCTCTTTAATAAAAGATTGTGTTTCAGACCTACACGCAGTTATCTTTTATTGCAGGTCATTGTGTAGGGCAGGTTGTTTATGCATAAATACAATTATGTAAAATTTCTTCCTAGCTTGCTTTAAAAAAATGGCTGAGGACATGGAAAGCTACACAAAATCTCATTCTTAAATGTCAGTCAGAAAACTTCCAAAGAACTTCAGAAACACTTTAACTGTAGTCTGTAAGATCTGGGCATGGGTGCAGACTTCCTTGCTGTTCCCTCATTTCA
Organism: Odontophorus gujanensis; assembly: GCA_013399175.1. NCBI lineage: Eukaryota > Metazoa > Chordata > Aves > Galliformes > Odontophoridae > Odontophorus > Odontophorus gujanensis. The sequence continues at coordinate 93,979 of VXAB01009959.1, forward strand.
CAGTCAGGTAGAATTTTAACGGTTGCTCATGTGGGAAGTATAGTGCATTACAGACGTGAAAAGTATCACAGATTTCATTTTGTCAGTATTTTCTCACCTTTTTATTCGTCTTTTCACCTCGGGCTGGGGGGGCATTATTATTTCAAGCTTGTGGTTTATTACATTATTTCAAAGTAAGAGCCAATAAGAAAGAAGGGGGCAGACTCTTTAGCTGGATCTTTTGTGTCAGGACAAGGGGAAATGGTGTCAAACAAAAAGAGGGGAGATTTAGGGTGGATATAAGGAAGAAGCTTTTTACAGTAAGGGGGGTGAGGCACTGGGACAGGTTGCCCAGAGAGGTGGTGGATACCCCATCCCTGTAGACATTCAAGGCCAGGCTGGATGAGGCTCTGAGCACCTGATTGAGCTGTGATGTCCTGTTCATTGCAGGGGATTTGGACTAGATGACCTTTAAAGGACCCTTTGAAGTCAAACAATTCTGTGATTCTATTTCCAAAACGATAGAAACTTGAAACTCAATCCAGGCCTTGAGTACTGCAAAGTACCCACTGAAGCAGAATTCATCTGGAAGTGAAGTTCATAGTCTCTGCTACTGTGTGATTTGTAGACTTTCTTGACTGCTCATGCCTATTAATTGTAACTGGCATCCTGAGTAGAAGTAGGATGACTTTTGTGGGCTGCTTCTACTTCTTTAGAAGATAGACACCATTTCTTCATGCAGTTGTAGGAACCTCACAGGTCATCCCTCATCAGAACACATTTATCAAAATTAAATTGATGATAATAATATTTTGATTACCATTAGGAACTCCTTAGTGTGATCTTACATTAAACAAGAAAAAGTTTGTGTGCGTGTTCACTGTGTCTCCTCAGGTTAGGAGGTTCACAACCACTCCGTCTTGCTGATGACCTTATGTTGAAGCCATACCTGTAATCATCTTTAGCTACTCAGTTTGTAATAATGTTGTGAATCAGCAGCTGTGTAAATGCTATTAATGACTGGCATCTGAAGATTAGTGTAATCTGTAGTAAGATGTTATACTTCTTCACTTAGGGAAAAGAAGTCCAAACACCAGAATGGAGATCATGAAAATCTGATGAGTGTGGTAAGTGTTTGTTTCTGGCAGCTTGTGTCTCCTTGGGGTTGATTTGCACCAGGTTCCTTGCAAATACTGTGGGGTGGAAAACAGATCAGGAGTTTGGAGGCTGTTGAGCATGGGAAATTTAGAAGTTTCAGGACATTAAAAGGAGGACAGCTTCAGTCAGTCTCAATAATTTGCATTTTTTGTTATCGCTCCAGATCTGCTTTCCGTTTGCTGAGGTTGCAGTGCAGGTGTGGTTTACCCATTTGTCAGCCACTGTCTTCTCACTGTTTTCAGCAGTGGTGACTTCTGTTAACACGGAGCGTGGAAGGGATATCACCTTGGGTGTACTTGCATCGGTTTGTTTTAACATCCGTAAACACATCAATAACTCTCAGAGAATAGCGTGCATGATCTGACCTTCCTGGCAATAAACCACGCAACTCAGCACTCCTGAGACGAGAACGAAATGCATTACGTATCTGTTCTTGGAAACAAGTGTTGTGCCCGCGCGTTGATGCCACCCACCTGCTCTGTGTTGCAGCCCTCAGAGAAGGAGGTGTTCAGCCACTCCATCACCAGCTCCGCCACCGAGCCGCCCCCCAGCAGCGAGCAGAACGGCGCGCTCAGCAATGGTGACGGTGAGCAGCGCCGCTCCGGTGGGCGGGATGGACACCGAGTGCAGTGCCCAAGCTAGCTGTGCTCCTGAACGTCTGTAATTTGTAATCCCATCTTAGCTTTCCAGCCATCTGCTTTCCTTGGGTGCAGTCCTATTGTTTGCCCCAGTACCCTTTGTTTCCCTCTGTTCCCCCCGGAGATCTGGCACCAGCTCGCCTGCTGCAGAGCTGCAGGTGCAGGTAGACCCAGACACCATACACAGCTGCTCCATTCCATCCCAGCCAGCTGTGGAGCTGGGATGTGACCAGAGGCACAGCTGGAGCTTGGAGCTTTAGAAGTGCTCCCCATGTTTGTTGAAGTATTTCAGGTCCTCCTTCAGGGACTGCAGCTTTGGGTCATAGACCCGTGCTGTATGAGGCTGACAGTTGTGTTTTTGTGTTTTAGGAAACAAATACAGTTCCTTTTCCTCTCATTCTCTGTTTTGCTGAGCACTCAAAAAGTTTCACGCTCATTGGAAGTCACGTATCTCTGGAAAATACTTTGCTCAGCTGTGCCTAAAAATAAATGTGCTCTTGGTTGAGCACTGCTGAGAGCCAGTGGCTCACTGTGGCACTGGCACCTGTCCCTTCCTTGCAGCTCATGGTGAAGCTGGACAGTAAGATTTCGTAGAGACAAATAACCAAAGGAGTTTCTAAGGAGCACCGTCAAACACGTTATTTTTTCTTTTTTCCAACCTGCCAGCATTGTGTTGGTGACTGCTTATCTACACCAAACCTGCAGAACACAGATAGCCCTGAGGGCCAAATGGGCAAAACATGCTCCAGTTTCTCCAGGCTGGTTCCTGCTGTTCCTCAGGAAGTCTGCAGGGAGCATGGGGGGCGAACAGGACACCTTGCATGTGTCTGACTCCTCCCCAGGTGTGTGCAGGAGGCAGGTGAATGGAGGAGGATGTTTTCATTCCTACATTTCCCATTCATGTAGCAATTACTCACACCTTAACGTTCTTTCTTGGGTTCTGCTGTCAGATTACGGCTGCCAGGGGCTGTGTGAGTGTGCATGCCCAGAGCATGAGATAAAGAAACGTACTTGTCAGCCACCAAATCAATGGCACTGATTGCTTCGGCAACGCTCGGTGTCATAGTGTCAAACACTCTAAAGGAAAAGGAAGAGAATGACATAGGAACTGTACTGAAAAGCTATTCAGAAGTGATTCTTGAAAGAAACAGCGTCACATATAGTAACATACCCTGTTCTATCTGAAAGGTGCTCATATGTGCATGTATATGTATACAGCCCTGAATGCAGGCAAACGTCTTATGTGAGCACTGTGAGATGAGAAGCCCCATGAATTTCAGTCCTCAGTGCCCTATTTGTGACAGAGACATGGCCCACTTCTGTGACTTCAACACATTCCACCAACACTACTTTCTGAAGTCTAATCTCTTTTGTGCATATGGCTGGCTTGTTAGTAGATTGTCAGCCTACATTCTGTGCTGCAAGACTAGGACAAGTATGGCACAGCCTTCTGATAAGGAGCTCTGGATGTTGTGAGCTGTGAGGCTGCCTTCAGCAAGGCTGAGTGAGGCGTGGGTCAGGTGGGAATTTGGCCAGCGTGTTAAACAAGGTGAGGCTAGGCAGGGAGAAAGCAGCAAAAAAGCATGGGCTTTTTTGACTGCAAAATAAGAAAGTGGAAAGAGGAAAACCTCTTTGGGATTGCAATTGGTTTGAGGCCTCCTGCCAGCGTTCCCGTTGGAGACTACTTCTGATAAACTGAAAGCGTGATGACTTTTTCAGGCATTGCTATCATTGATCCTTTTTGATGAGAGATAAAACTGAAGTAACGTGGAGAGTACCAAACTACATTTGCTTCTCTTAGTCATGCAGTTGTTTTAAATGCTTTTTCAATCATTTCCTGTAGTGCTCTCAGAGGACAGTACAACTGCCTGCATCCAGCCTTACGAAGAAGTACAAACATCTATCTCTGATCTGCTAGAACAAGATAGTCTTGGGAAATCCTTAAAATGTCACCAGAGCCGGGAACTACCCAGTATTCCCCCTAACAATACCATGGAGACCATCATCTCCGCTAGAAATGCAGAAAATGATCAAGGTCTTGGAATGGAAGGGCCTTACGAAGTCTTGAAAGACAGCTCCTCTCAAGAGAACATAGTTGAAGACTGCTTGTATGAGACTGTGAAGGAAATCAAAGATGTTGGGGCAGCAGCCAGCATGGAAAGAAGCTGCAGCAGAAAGTCAACGGCTTCAGTGATGGTTGCTGAAGGTCGGGATCAGAGTGCTGAGTGCAGAATTGAATCAGCAGAATATGCATCTGTTGACCGAAATAAAAAAAGTCGCCAAAGTGCCAATTCAGAAAGCCCTCTTGACAACACACCTGATGGAGAGGATGAGCTTCCCCCTCCGGTACCTATGAAACTTCTGGATGAAAATGAGAATGTGCAAGAGAACGACGTGGAAGAAGGAGAAGGGACAGAAGGAGCAAGTAGACCGGAGAAGGTAAATACTACTAGATAGCAGCTAGAGAACATACAGGGCAGAGGAATATCTTTTGCAAATATAAAACAATTCCAGGAAATAAAACAGCACTCAGAGTGATGCAGGACTAAAATAGGAAAATGCACAGCACAGCTTCTGCATTAAAGGCATGTATTCATTTTAGAGGAACCTATACATAGGATCCTTGCAGCACACTTTCCATAAAGCCTTCCCCAGATATTATCTGGAAATTACACAGAAAGCCTCTGCCTCATTATTTAACAGTATTATATTTGTGGGTGCTATTACAGTAGGTATGCAGTGCCTTTGTTAGTGGCTGTATATTGGTCAGACTCTCAGCCTTGTTTTTTTCTAGTAAAAGCTAGATCTGCAGAAAGGAGAGTGAGGCCTTTTTGGTAGATGCTGTGGCTTTAGATGTGCCTGTTTTGTTGGGGCACATCGGCCTCGCTGTGTGACTGCTGTGCATCACCTCAGTGCCACTCGTCTGGTCTCCCTCTGTACAAAGTGACAGGGACAGAAAAAGAGGGGAAGAGAGATTGCAGTTGAGGACTTTTAAAATGTAAAATCTGCTTTTGGTCGTGGCACTGCTATTCAGCAATTGCTGTGTACAAAGGATCACAGGAGAGAAGTGCTAAATTAAATATGTCCATTAAGTCAGCCATAAAAACCTGCAGAAACCCTATAAACCTATAGATTTTGTACCTGTCAAGTTCTGTTTGTCACACATAAACAGAGCAAGGAATTTTTACCTCAGCCAAAAGTTACATTCTCTCAGCAAAAAAGAAAGTGATTTTAGCAGGTTAATAGATTTTGGAGTCTGATACTGGTGAGTCTTTCCGAAAATCCTTAAGATTTGATGTGATATTTAAATGTAATTATTTACTTCAAAAATGATAGGAGAGCTGAGGTGTTACTACTTGCTTCTGGTTGTCCTTGTGTTTGATGTGCTTCAGTAATCTAGGCGGAGGGCAGAAAAATACCTGTTAAATACGTGTTATAATGCCCCTATCCCTGGAAGCATTCAAGGCCTGGCTGCGTGGGGCTGTGAGCAGCCTGGTGTAGAGGGAGGTGTCCCTGCCTGCAGCAGGGGGTTGCAACTAGGTGATCTTAAAGGCCCCTTCCAACCCAAAACTTCCTGTGATTCTATGATTCTGCGTTTAAATGTATAATGTATAGATCCTAGGAGAGCCAGTGTGAATACAGAGAATACTTAAGATCTGAATGTTGTTCATCCAGACTCTTCAGTGCACATTCTTACAAATAACAAGCTCATTGAGTAGTAAATTAATATAGTGTGTTGCTCATAATCCACCAACACTCCCCTCTGCCAAATTCAGGCTGTATGTAATTTCTAATTAATATTTTAGAGAAACGGCTCTCAGAACCAGTGACATTTTCCTTTCTAGCTGTGAAAAGTTTCCAGAAAATCATTGTATTTCCCCGTCAGTGGTACAAAGGAAGCGTGCTTGCTGCTTGGGAGCTCCCAGCACACCACATATACAATATCAGTGTCTGCAAAGACTGGGAATTGATTAAAATGGTTCAGGTTTTGAAGGATTAATCAAGAGATGGCACATGCAGTTCCCTAAGTGCCAGAAAAAAGGTGTTTGTCTAATTAAAATTTATTCAGAGCTAATGTCATCCTGAGTTAAGCCTTGGCAGCATCAGCTCATTGGCGAGCCCTCTGCTAGGTGCATGCATTATGCATCGAGGCGTGCGCCTGTCCTGTCCTTGAGAGCTACAGCTGCAGCAGAGTTGGAAATGGTAATTGATTGAATATATAAATGTCATTATTGTTGGCATTGTATGTGGAGGTGGGTGCGGGAGTGTTTTTCTGTTGTGGTGATGATAATTTTTCCCTCTCTTCCGCTTCTTCAAGCGATGCGCTGCAATGCCCGTGTTTTCTGATGTGGCAACTGAGAACAAGATGTTTATAGAAATAAGCTTTATTTTTGTGATTACTTTAGTTAGGTGGACTGCATGCGTGTCTCTTCTTTATGGTTGGACTGGATCAAGGGCACCCAGCGGATGGGTTTGCTTGGTCTGCACTGAGTGAAAAGTCACACAACAGCAACATGGAATGGAATATCGGTGGGAAGATTCAACCTCTGCTGCCATCCTACCAACATCCACCTCTGACATTGTGGGCCAACAGAATAACATAGGAGGCATTACTTTTTTGAGCCCTCATAATATAGTTAATGTATATAGAGTAATGAAACTTATTTTAATTTTCAGTGTTTTTCTGTTTTTGTTTTTTAATTGAAACATAAAAATAGAGCAACAACAAACTAGTGGGATATGTGACCTCATTCTTGTGAAACTTAGGTATCAGTGTCTGGTTTGATGGCGGTGGCTGCACTTCTTCCTGAGTTGTCAAGGTGTTCGTCAGAGATTTGTGATGAAATTTGACTCTTCCTGTGCTTCATCCTTGAAAAGAGTTGTTCACAAATGTATGTCGTACAAAAAAGTGATGACACAAAGCAGGTGTGACTGTGAAGGGAGGGATATTTCTTTCTGGTGAGAGAGGTCTTATAAAAGTCTGGTGAAGAGACATGATCATGTTTTCAATTGCAAATCTATACATTCCATTTGCTCAGGTTTCAGCCCAGGTGGGGCCAATGGCACACCGATGTTCGGTTGGTGCTGAGGGGCATGGAAAGAGTGACAAGTCATGCTCTGAGTTGGTTGTTGGCTGTAACTCGGGCGATGCCATCAGAAGGTTTTGGTGAAGAAAAGCAAATTTAGTAGCACAGTGCCTCTTACAGACCTTTGTGAGCTGGAAAAACCTGGGTGTAGTTCTTCTAGTAAATCTGGAGGGGCAGAATGCTTTTTCTATACTTTTTCTATAATTTTTTATTCAGAAAAGGCAGCACAGATCTCCTTTTTCACCCAAGTCTCTCCAGAGTGAGCCAACACAGGAAGAGTGGTAGAAGTGCGCTGTGTGTGTATTTGGCTGCTGCCCATCTGATTTCAGACCAGCACAGCATGAGGATGGGCAAAGCATCTCTTGCTAGTGCACCGGAGGAGAATGGTGTCCTTGTTCCGCTGCATCAGTCAGGAGCACAGCCAAGCCAGAGAGCAAAAAAAGATCCAGCACTGTCGAGGAACTAAAGGAAAGTGGAAAGAAAACAAGGATGTGTTCTGTTTGGATTGAGATTTCAAATGTGATTTATAATATTGCTAGGTACAAACTGCTTAGGAGTGAGTATTTTTTTCAGTTTCGGATGTGGTAATATCCTTCACGACCAATGTCACAGGTTCTGTGCTGAGGGGAAAGGATGCTGCATAGTGAGAAAACAAGAGCAGAGCTGTCAGCACGTGGGGTATTTCTCAGGACTGGAGTGGGAAACTGCAGAGGTGCCCACAGATGCTCTGATTAGAGAAAATGTCTTCACTGCTGAATTTTGCTCGCACGCATTTGTTTTAATGGATGACAGTGATAATATTCACCTACTCCTTGAGACAAAAAACATCCTACAAGTAAGAAAGAATAAGTCAAGCTTCTGCCAAAATGCATTTTAACTTCTATTGTTCGTTTTATTGGTGAGTTAACAAACCCCAGATAAAGGAGCAGGTCCGCCAGCCAGCTGGTCAACAGGAGCCCCAGGGGTGGGGGTGTGTAAGAGACTATTATTTTCTACCGTTGCATCAGACCCATGTCCAGGGTTTGAAGCTTGGAATTAATCAGAAGTAAAAGCACCAAGAAAGGTGGAAGTAGGAAGGGATCTGCTGTAAGGAGCCTCAAAGGGAAAAACTCTTATGTGACTTGTATGTTTCTGGATGCAGTATTTCACTGACCATGCTAAAAAGATGGATCTCTGTTTTTCCATCTTGGCTGGCACTGGAAGGCATCTGATATTTTAGGTGAAGCATTTGCATAAAACTCCAAAATGTGGCCCATTGCAATTAGTGCTGAAGGCTTCCTGCCAGTCACCATGAGCAGGAGGTCTGCCAAGTCTTTGTGCTGCGGTGGGGAGGAATCCCATGTCTGCTGGGAGGTGACCAGGGTCATGATTGCCATAAAGGTCCTCAGATATTTTTGTAATGGTCAGATGGTTTTCCCCAGTGCTTCTGCATTACCTTTTGAATGCGAGAAGTTAACATGATTAACTAAGTTAATAAGTTAATCATAAGATCAGAAGATAACTTATCAGAAGATAAGTTAACTTCTGAGCATCAGCTGCATGGCATGGTGGAGGGGGTATGGCTGCCCTGTGGTGCCTCCAGACCTGCTGAAGGAAGAGCACTTACTATGAGAAAGGCACCAGTTCTGTGTAGTATTGTATTGTGTGGTTTTGTATTCTAGAAACATACCTGAAGATTTACCGTAGCTCACTTCTAATTGCTCAGAAGCCTTTGCAGACTCTTCCTTGCTTCACTGAAAGTCCAAAGGCAGGGATACAGCACAGCAGAGTTTGTTTTAAGCGTTACATTATATTTGCCCTTTTCAGGTCAGCGCAAGAGCAGATACATTAAAAAGCTCTACTAACCTCAGGGCTGTTATCTCCAGAGATGTACACTGGAAATTAGCTCAGTGAAATGGAACTAGTGAGCAAATGACCATAAAATACAATGTATTGATTGTCGTGCAAGGGTTTTATTGTAGGTATCACACTGTTGACTGGTAATGAGCCTTTTTTTTCTCTTTCTTCTTTTTTTTTTTTTTACAGAGGCTTAGTTCGATGTCTTACAAGTCTCGAGAGGAAGATCCATCTCTTACAGAAGACGAAGTAGGTTTCTTGTATAAAATTCAATAATGAGCTAGAGACCTTTTTTCAGGCAGAAATTAGCATAAGCTCTGCATGATTAAGCAAAATCTGAGGTGAAAATTGTCTAAAGGGAAAACGAGAGCCCAAGGCTTTCTGTACAGAGTTAGCACTGCCTCATTCCTGAGATCAGAAGCATTATAGCGTATGGCTTTATCAGGCTGATAGGTTGAAAGAAAGAATCAGAAAATAATAGGAGGCCCAGCTAGCTGATGGTTAGGGCAGCTCTTTGGTTTGGACACCGAGCTTGGAACATGCTTCCCCTTTTCCTTTGCAAAGCGTTTGGGGCTCTGAAGCACATAAATTATTATTTTAAATGTATATTGGTTATATTTTATATATTGAGGAGATTGGGTGAGCTGGGTGAGCTGGTACTTGCTGCTGGGGAGGCACCCCCAGACAGGGATGAGCACACTGCTCCTTCTGGGCTCATGCAGTTCACTGCTGAAAAAGGGATGGAATACAGACAGGCAGAAGAAAACCGTTTTGAGTTTGATTGACTAGCTGCTACCATTAACATAGAAGAGGAAAGACTGGAGATCATCCTTCTCCTGCATTCCAGCATCTGAAGCTGATCATCCCTCATTTAGCCCAGGTTGGTTCCAGGATCATAGCAGAGCTCACAAACCCAGTCCTTCTTATCGGATTTGCCTTCATTTTTGGAAGGAATCACTGTACAAACACACGGAAGATGAGCAGTTTTGTAAGAAAGGATATGTTTCTGTTGGCAGGTCTAAGTCTGTAGTCATCATCGTGGTGGTGGGCGGGGGTCAGCCTGGCACACAAGCTTTCCGCCATGTGTAAGCTCTCAGCAGGTGTCTCCTTTTCCCAGATCTCAGCCATGTACTCCTCGGTGAGCAAGCCGGCACAGGCCATCAGGGCGATGGATTCTCCTTACACCTGTATTCAAGAAATCACATCTCAGAGGTCCCCGTCTGTTTGCAGCGGCCTCTATGCGAGCGTGAAGGACTTCGAGAACACCCTCAGTGCTACCACTGTGCCTCAGTCAGGCAGGCCCAACGGGGAGCTGGAGCCCGACTACGAAGCTATCCAGGCAGTGAGCCAGGACGAAGACAGGACCTTGTCTGTGCCTCACACAAACCACACTGCTCTGTCGGGAGAGAGTGACTATGAGAGCATAGGGGACTTGCAGCACCACAGGGACATCACCAGACTTTAACTACTCCAGCAGCCTGGTTTCAGCCTTTGTCTTGTCTGCTGGTGGAGTGTGCGAAACAAGGAGAGGGAAGCGCTTCTTGTTTTGAGGAACAAAGCTAGGTGCAGAACAGAAGGTGTGAAGAAGCCACGTCTGATTCAAGCCAGTGGGTGATACCCAGGAGTGATACTGGGTGGTGGATGGAAGCTCACGGGAAGGTTAATTTTATTGTTAGCTTTTTATTGTTAGTTCCTAGATGGCCAGAATTAAGGAAGGAGTGTTGTGTTTGTCATCCTGATAAGGTTACATACCAAAAAGACTGCCTTCACACAAAGCTAGCTTTCCACTTTAGAGGATTATTTTATGTCAGTTACTTCAGTGTGCTTTTCAAGAATCATTTTTCATCCAAGTTCAGGAATCCACTTGAGCAGCTCGCAGACAGCCATGCCTCAGTCAGACAGACTTTGAGGGCTGGGACGGTGTGCCGATGACTGCTGGGGTGCTCTCATTCAGCCTGGTAGGACAGTGAGGGTTGAGGTGGGGTCAGAATGTCACTACTCCCATTCCATTGTCAGTGCAACACGCAACAGTTACTTCACATCACAGTGGACATAATGCAAATGTATTTTAATTAAATCTGTAGAATTTTTTTCTTTTTTTTTTTCACATCAGGGGCTGTAGATTGTGACTTGCAGTATTTGAGATGTGTAATGGTGTTTCTAGGGTTTTCCATTTAATTACCTGTGAAATACTGCTTCAAAATGGGCAGTGGCACCCTTTGCATTCTCACTGTGCCCCCACTCCCCATGCAAACATGTACCTGCACGTACACATGCAGGACGTGGGTCATGTTGCAAAAGGTTGTACAAATGATTGTTTTACCACAATGTTTAGTCTCATCTTAATAGTGTTGAGTCATCTTCTGAAGAATTCTGCCCTTTTTTTAAGACATAAAGTATTTTAATGTGTTTGAGTAGTGCATTATATAGGAAAATTTCTGTACTGTGTTGAGTGGATGATATTTTTCTTTTTTGCAACACATTTTCATCTGCAAAGCTTTTGTAGGTTATCTTACTGCTTTATGTAACGAGATGAATCCCATTCTTAGTTTTTGTTGTTGTTTTATATCTTTTTTCCTATTTTAGAAGTATGAAAAAGAACAAATCCTATTTTTTTTTTAAATCTTCGTAAGCAGGCTTGTGGAGCATGCCTTGCTGTTTTTAAGCTTAAAATAATGGTGTCTGTATAAACGAACACTGACAGAAGGCCAAAAAAAAAAAAAAAAAGGCAGGAGAGTGTATTTAGTGTGGGTTTGCCACTGGTCACCCTTGTTCCTCAGCTGGAAGGAGCAGGAGAGTCAGAACTGGTGGGACCAAGAACTTCTTGGGGCTCTGACAAGCAGATGGAAAGCCACTGTCTTTCCAGAGATACGAAATTACTCTGTTACTGTTGAAAACAAAGTACAGTGCTTAGATGAAGTAAGCAGGTACTGGACTGATACTCTTGTTTTCTTCAAGGATAGTACAATGAGCGGTACAATAATCCAAGAATAGCACAACGGTAGCAAATGTACATTATATTATATGCATTTGTACACAGTTACGTGTGCTTTTGTGTGTGTGTCCCTGTGTATACACACATGTACATGTGCTTTGTAAACAGGCATAAACTGTGGTCCAGACTTGGTGGCCTTCACCTAACATTCACATAGGTACTATTGGCATGTGCTTGAAGGGTAGTTTATTTTAATGCAAGATAAGCAGAACGTAAACTGGGATTGGCTCATTCTGTATCAGCCTAGCATGGGTTTAGCATGGGTTCAGTTGCTACTGAGGTTTGATGCATGAGATTGAGTCCTTCTCAGACCACTGGCCAATGTGCAGTGCTTGGTACTATAAAGGGCAAACAGCTCTGGGGACACATGCTTCCTAGAAAAAAGCTTATAACTTGAGGTGCAGTGGTTTATGGACACAGGCTGTAATGAGCATGGCTTTGAGGAGCAGTGCACTCGGATACTCATGGAGGAATGCAGACATCATGGAGCCCAACCTCGTGCACAGTGAGGTGACACACGTGGACCGGGCTCCTCTTTGGGGAGAGGCCATCCATCCCAGTCTCTGCATCCGCCTTGTTCTTGGTTGTGCTGCTGTGCTTCCACAGCTTCAGCCTATGCTTCTGCCTCACTGCAGTGCTTTTTAAAGCTGACTTTGGTCTTCCTTTCCTGTCAACGTTCCCTTGAATGTGAATTCACAAAGTTCACCTTGACTGTTCTCTCCTTCTGCTTCACACTGTTTAAGGCCAAAGAGAAAATGCCTCACATTTCAGAAGATCTGTGCTGAGTTTGGAGTCTCTGGAGACTTAGCTACGTGTTTGCTCTTTGCTTTGTGCTCTCTGCATGTTGTCCTCCATCTGACACCTGCAGCATAGTGGGAGCTGTACCCCACTCCTGAGGTTCCCCCACACATCTCAGGATGCAGTTATTCCTGGAGGACTGTCTTACTCATTTACATGGATGACTGCTTTAGGAGAAACAGTAGCAACATGAGGTTTGTCAGGTTCACCAGGTGCAATTTCATGAACAGTTTAAAGATCAAAAAATAGTAGCAATCAACAATAGCAAAGAAAAACACGGAGGTCCTGCTCGCAAAATCTTAAGCCGCAGAAGAGAAAATGAAGCATCACTCTTGAAGTAAGCCCCACCAATATCAGCAGCTCCAAGGAAGAAGGGCCTTCCTGCTCATGTTCACTGTCTTTCAGAGCAGAACTAGGAGTGGTGGATGGGAGAGGAAGGACAGTGAGGCTCAGCCCCTACCTTCCTTTCTTTCCCCATTGGGAAATGCTTTGTCTGCAACCCCCTCAGCCTCCAGCTCTTGGCAGGTGACATGGTAATACAGCCCGTGTTCCTTACAGCATTCAGTGCCAGCTGCCATCCCTGTGCTGTCCGTGATCAGGATTCAGGCTCTGGCCAGGCTGGTATCCTCTGAACTCCCTGCAGGAGAACTTGCTTCCAGCCCCACGGACCCTCAGCGCACTCAGGCTCGGGCTCTGAGTGCTGCACGCGAGGGTGGCTGCCCTCACCCCCAGTCCCACTGAGCTATGAAGGGAATTACCCTCCTGAACAAGGACAGGTGGGGAGTTATGTCCCTGCAATCTCCGTTACGTAGTCTAATGCTAAAGAAGAATATTTCAGAATGTAGTCCAAGATTCTGAAATGAATAGTTGTATCACTTGACAGAAAGAAGCTCAGTTTTCCTTTCCTCTCCCTGTAAGTAAGATCTGCTCTTTGGCTGCTATTGCTGAGTTTCCTTTTCACTAGCATACTGGATGGACAGATTCTTCCGGCAGCAGTCTTCAAATACATGAGTTTTGCTGTAAAGAAAGGGGAGTTTCTTCTACTTTCCTCTTCATTGCTATTTGTTTCACCATATTCCCAAATAAAAAGTCTGCGTGCCAAATGAAGTATTTGTTACGTGATGATCCTTTCTGGGGCAACTTCACAGGTGAATTCTTTACCTCCATTTGTTAGCACAGCTGTTCAAGAAACTCACACTTTGCCATAGTAAAGCCAAGTAAAGCTGCAATGTCACTGTACTTACACTACTGAAAAGATCTTTTCTGATTCCCTTCTGGGAACTGGTAGAAATAGGAAATGCAGTTTGGATGTCTCTTCCCTGAACCTGTCCAGCCACATGCTGAAACCAGCAGTCCCTTTCTACAATGATGAACTCAGAATCGCTTTCTCAGTCACAGTGAAACATTTGTTTCAGGATATCTGTGCACAGGCACAAACATAATTGCAGCAGTTAGATCAGCTATAGTGCCTTTTTTTACCAAGTACTTCCATACTCCTTTTCCACACTGTGTTTGTTTAACACAAAACCAAAAAGAGTGTTTCCCCCATTTATTTGTGGGGGAGACAGCTTTGGAAACAGTTGGAAACAGCTTTACAGTCGACACGCATCAAATGCACTGGACCTCAGTTAGCCTCAGTTTAGCAATAGCCTCTCACAAACTTCCTCTAGAAAGCCCAGCAATGTAGCTGTGATAACTAAGCTTTGCAATAAGAACAATCAGTCTTCTTTTGAAGAACCTACGTTGTTCAACAGCGAGGATTCAGGGAGATGTGGTCCATGTCAGCTGTGAACAAGTGGCAGCTTCAGTCTCTGCACTGGCATCAATTACAGGCTTGCTGGTACACAGCAGGCCTCACGGGGTGGGGGAACTGCAGAGAGGAGCGGGTGCTGGGGCTCAGGTCCATCAGTGACACAAAGCTGGGCCATCCTAAAAGCAGCTGGCTGGGGGTCAGCTGCCTTGTTCCTTAAGCCCTTGTGTACTGTGCCTCCAGGGAACCCATCTTGCCGGGATTCCTTTGGGCTCTGTACTTCTCCATGGCTCCCTGAACAGCTCCTCTCGCTTGTCTTGATCAAAATTCTGTATACACGGTGCTCTCTGTTCAACCTTTCAATGGTGCTTTTATACGATGCTGGATAAATGGGTTCAATGTGCTTTCTGAAAGCTGACATGTAAAGTTGTGACACAGAGTGTTCTCTCTAGCATTTTCTACTTCTCAGAATTTAGTGTTAACTGTGTTGCTCTGCAACTGGCTGTCAGTGCTTCCCTGTTTCTCGCTCACCCTGCGCAGAACTGTCACGCGTAGCAAGCCCAGGTTGGGAGGGAGGGCTCAAAAGCAGCCGCTCAATTGGAGTGCCATGGCCCGAGAGCAGTTAGACACGTGGCAGTGTGGGGCTGGAAACAGCACAGGTCCCAGCTGAAGGGCTTTCTTCTCTCAGTGTGTATCCAAATTTGTTTGCACAGTGACTATAAGAAACTGTTTCAGCAACAAACATCTTAATTCGGACCAAATGCCCAACAGGGATTTCTGCTCTTTGGTACTCAATAGCAGTTATTTCAGAAGAGTGTTATTTATGTAGGTTGGAACATGCCTGAATAAGGCTGGTGTGTGCCTCATAAGTAACCTGAAGTGTGTGTAGACTGTTGAGAACTGGGAGAATACTGAAAGATGCTTGATGTGATGGCTACTTCTGCGGTGGCATGCTGAAGACTTCCAAAAACAAATCTCTTCCTGGGAGCAGGGTGCATAATTGCTATTAATATGTCGTTATACGCTAGTGCTGAAGTTGATCTGTAGCATCTCTTTTGGTATGGTCATGGCTGAAGACATTGCCAGAACATATCTCAGTCTCAAAAAAAACAAACAGACAAGCAAACAACAGGAAAGTATTTTTCTATCCCTTGCTAGTCAGACACATATCAACTTGTTGAGGATTATGCTGAGAACAAGCGCTGTGGATGGAGCATCACAGAAATGAAAGCAGTGGGTTCCTTTTCCTCAAGGAGAGAGAACCCCATTGGGTTGAGTGAATATGAAAGATCCCATGCTCAGCATTCATATATCCTCAACAAAAAGTATTAACTTAATTGCCTACTTCCCATTAATTGCATTAGGATATCACATACCCTACACTGCTCTTCCATATGGACAACAGAAAGGTGAAAGCTTTTTTGTGACACAAGGTTCCTGTTATTGAATTGATTAAACTTTACATGTAAGCCATTGATCAACAAGAGAGAGTCTACACAACATCAGTATATTTAACCTAACTCTAAATGCTTAGTTGTTGTAGGCAGAATCACTAGAACATCCTCATGGCCTACTCTTGCTTTGACCTGCTCATGTATCTAGCCTGGGCACCACACATTGCTTAGCAAATGTGTGAAGTGCCGTTGTATTACGTATCCATTGGCCTGCCCATCTATAGGCAATGTAAGTCTTACTGTTCTGATTTGTCAACCTTTGAGGTTTGGTTTCCAAAGTCTTCAGTTTCAAACTGGCCAGAAGGACAGCCACACGATGGGGCCTCGTGCAACCTGTTCTCATGGATGGTGTCCCTGCATAGCATACTGTGATTCTCTGATAGCAAAGTGCTGAAAAATAACGATGTTACTGTAGGGATGCTCACTGTTAACTGCTCAGCAGCTAGTCAACTATATGTGCTACTCCTTTTGCTGCACACATTTCTACAAATTGGCTTTCATTTGTGATGTCTGTTTACTGTTATAACAACAGTCTGATAGATTTTCATTGTCTTCTTGTAACTCTAGAGTATTGGTTATAGAAAATTTAAAACAAGATCTTTCTTCAGCCTAGAGGGCAGCTATGCGATTTCTTATGGTTTATGACAATGCTTCAACATGCTTAGAATATTTACAAAGTATGTAAGTAAGATGTGACTTGAAAATGCTTTGGTTTGGATTTCAGGATGCCTCCCTTTCACTTCACCACAGTGTTACCAACTTTGTAATTTTAATCTTGTCACCTTACAAACCTTACAAATCTTACTTTAAAAAACAAAAACAAAAAACAAGAAAAGCACTGGTGTTTGGACTTCCTAACATGTACAAAGAGACACTCATATTTTAACTTTCAGCAGAGTTTGGATTTTATTTTCGTAATTGCTCCTCCCTGCCACGTTTACCTGTCTGTGTCTCAGTTTTCCCTTTTGGCCTTGATGAAATACAGCAGCAGGCCGCTGTCCAGCGGGCACTTCACAGTACTGCGTGGGATCTGCCTGCTGGGCCGGTGGGCTGTGGAAGCCTGGACTTGTGGTCTGAAGTCGTGCATTTTGGGGCAATGACATCATGTTTTGCAGCCTTCTGTGGAGGCCTTCACTTTCTTTTTGCAGTTTGCAAGCACGCAGCTGACATGGAACAATGTACAGTAAGGGGTGAATATTTTGCGTTAGTAAAAGACATCCAAGAGCACAATAACCTCCTTTCTCACCTGTGTGAGGACACTAGAACTTGGTCTTCATCTCTGAGGCTACTGGAGAATGGTCACAGAACAAGGCTCCTCTGGATATCCTACCTGCAGGCAATTCTATGCAGCTCTTTCTGACTGTGAATGAGCATCTGGATCACCCCTCCCCGCATACCACCTTCATGCTTTTCAGTGGTGATGACACCTGAGGAGTGATGACAAGGAGGAATGGTCCCTGGCTTCACAGGCCTGAGCCGTGGAGCTGAACGTGTGCTCAGAGTGAGCCTGCAAGTCCAAGGAAGAGCATTTACTGCCAGGGCAAGTATATCCTACTACAGCAGCCTGGAAGAGAGAGGTCAAAGGAAAAACATCTACCCATTCCTAAAGGTTTTTACTGTAGAAGAGACTGCAGTGAAGGAGCAAGTTGCCGAGCATCACAGTGAGGGATGGCTGGAATTGCTCTCGCAGTATTCCCTCAGCCCAGAGGCAGAGTCAAGTCCTCTGTGCCCCACTGCCATGCAGGTCTCCAGGCATCATAAATGAAATGAAAGTAAACTGTATGTACACGTGCTTTTGTTCCATGATGAACCCCAAACGGGAAAATGCATGTGCGCTCATCTGAGTGCCATCAATCATGTGCAGATTTGGACTTCCACAGATGTTTTCTTTGCTGACAAAATTCATACCCGGATTTCTTTACTGAAAAAGAATTATTTGTATGAGATGAGGGTGCAGGATTAGACCCTAATCGTTTAGGAGATGTTTGGTTTGGTGCTAGGTACTTTTCTTTGTGTTTTCAGTGAAATGAATTTTCTTTTATGTTAGTGGAGTGATCTGACTTCCATAGGAACAACAGAAAATGCAGAGTGTGGTATGTGGATGTTAATCTCCAATAGCTGTTATTAAAAACTCGCCTCAGTAGAATTCACTTTCAGTTGGGTGCTATAGGAGCTTCAGCACAAAATGTATGGAACATTGCCTACTTAGAATGTAGTGTGTAAGTATTTGTAATTGCAGACACTTGTTTATTTTAACCATTGTTTTATAATGGAAAAAAAGTATTTATTAGTAGAGTGGTTTTCTAGCAATATTCTCTTAAGGAAAGTTCTAGCAGCAGATTGTGCTTTCGGGACGACTGTTTGATTTTCTGGTCACTGAAGAAGAACTTCAGACATCCCCTAACCAGCATGACCTTCTGAACAGAGAGGATTAGATCTGGCTCTGGCTCTCTCAGAGCGGATACGTTTAAATAAGCTGTGCAGTTCAGCTCTGGAGGTAGCAAGAGCAGTTCAAAGGAATGACTGTAATATATAAACCTGGATTCAGAGCATGCAGACTTCCAAGCTGGCACTGCTGAGCCTTGTTTGCTACACGATTGGTTATCTGGCTTGCTCCCTTTTTGAAATCGATACGGTTTTATTAACAGCACCACAGACACCAAAATACTGCAGTGCTGCAGAACGTATGCTCCATAAATTGTAGCCTGACTGTAATTGAGGGCCTTATGCTGCTGTCAGAGCAGCTCAGAGCCAACACTACGTTGCATTTTGTAAATGGAAAAATGCCACGACATTCCTTTCAGCATTTTGTAGGAGTATACACAAGTTGATGTGATTTAGTCATACCCTTATTGGAAGAATCTTCATCTGATACTTCTAGCCAACCCAGCTTTTGGCTGCTGAAAGCACAGTAGGTAATTATGGTTATTTACAGTAAACGTAGGTGAGTTTTATGTAAATACGTCAGGAGAAAAGAAATGTTACTTGAAACGTATGAGGCCGTTACCTGAAAGTCAGAACATAGGTCAATAATATAAACTGCAGCTTTTATTTATGTGCAGCAGTATCCTAATCTTTGCTTCTTTATATGGGGGGGAGGAACCTTAAGATTCTGGACTGTATTCTCTGAAAGCATTTAAAATTGGCGCTGCCATTTTCTCCGGTTAATATAGTTGCAAATATCTTTTGAAGTGACTGGAAATCTGTGTAAATTATGTTGAATGAGAGATGTTACATTGCAATGAAAGCAGTTGAATTAAAAAAATCCTGGGAAAAGTCATTGGATTGAAATCTATATAAAAATTCAGTCACCAGATAAGACTAAAACACAATAAATGTCTTCTTTTTTTTTTTTTTAGTTTGTGCCTCTTTTCTGTGCTGCTTTTTTTTGCTGCTGTCCGTTTGTTTGTTTTCTTAACAAATGCTTTATTTAATCCTTGCCGACACTTCCTTTTCTAGGTCCTGAAGTCTGCATTATTTGGTAGGATGTTGTTTGTGCCTAGGATTTTCTGCTGATTTCATTATCTCCTGAGAACTTTTAAGTGTTCTTTGTGTTACACAGCACTGTATTGCCCCCAAAGCCACAATACTGTCAAGATTCAAATTCTAAATTGCCTGCAGACTAAAGCAGAAGCTCCCATGAATAAGGTGGTACTGTGCTCTTTAATGAAGGTTAAAACACTGGTCTTATAAAAGTTACATAGCTTTCAGCATTTTTAAAGAGCAGCAATTACCAGCTTAATGGGTTATTTTCTGAAATAGTCATGGCATTTGATTCCTTTTTCTCTGCTGAAGATGCTCTCCAGGTAACATTCCCAGCCAT
Organism: Odontophorus gujanensis; assembly: GCA_013399175.1. Classification (NCBI taxonomy): domain Eukaryota; kingdom Metazoa; phylum Chordata; class Aves; order Galliformes; family Odontophoridae; genus Odontophorus; species Odontophorus gujanensis. Next base: position 113,497 of record VXAB01009959.1, read on the forward strand.
CAGCAGCGCTGCCCTGCCAACAGCAATACTCTCCTTTGTGCAGAAATTCTTGTAGAGCATCCTGAAGCATTTCAGAGGCAGGTGAACCAGGTCTGCAGCTGAATACATGACACACGTCTGTGTTCCACACCTAAACAACACAAGAAAAGGTCATCTTCGAAGCATTTCACTGGAGTGAAGCTTCTTCATACCCTAGAGCCTGAGGCCTACCTGTGCAACCTGGGTTAGGGAGCTGCTTTGGCAGCGGGTTGGATTCCATGATCTCTGGAGGTCCCTTCCAACCCCTACAGTTCTGTGATTCTGTGAGGCTGAAGTGGCACACAGGCTGCTGGGACTTCATGTTTCCCCACGGGTTGGGCCTTTCCCCTCAGTATCTTCAAATGCAGATGAGAGAAGAGCAGATTTACCCAATTAATGCCACACCAGTACTGATGAGTGAGTTCCTGGAAGATTCACCGTGCAGCCATGGGTTTGTTACACTGAGATGGGAGGCTGAAAAACTGCACTCACACAGGCAAGTCGTATCTGTTTGTCATCAAGGCAATGGTTCTTTAACCTGTGTTCGTATCATCTTAATATTGAAAGACACAGACCTGTAGGTCAAATAGAAGACTTGTAAGAATGAGGAAAATGTGAAGAATTCAGTATCTGAGAGTTTACCAAACTGCTCTTCAGTGAGCATTTTTCATGAACCAAGAAGCCACAAAATACATAACTTGATACAATCCTTTGATGAAGTAACTCGATGAACATCACCCGATACCTAAAAAACGCATACATTATTCTCATACAGAGACCTGTATTACACACACATCTGTTTCTCCTGATGAGAATTAACATGTGCGTGTTTATATAGTATATATCTTATGTATGTGCATATACACTCACTCACACATGTATATATACAAATTCCAATTGCTCTTACCATAAAACTGCTATATTACAGTGGCTAGCGTCAGGTTTGAAGACTACTGCGTATATAATTGCAAATGTGTCTGGTTGAAACACTGAGCAATATGCCCAGATTCCAGCTAACCATGTAGCTGCATGCAGCCGCTTGGGAAAGGAAAGCAGGAGCAGTCTTTGTTCTCCACTCATCTTTGACATGGCTGAAACCAGGCAGGAGTATACTGCAGTGACACCTGGTGTTTAAAATAGAATTCTTCCCTGTGAAGTGTGAGTGTCAATTTGCTTTTAATTGGGTACACTCAAACACTCAAAGTTCACCCCACGTTCCTGTATTGAACTGGAAAATGTTGGGAGCTAAAGAGTGACTTGACATTACTTTGTAGTGAACAAATGTGGAGAAATGATGTAAAAAGCATCTGGCAGATTTGTTTCAAAAGCCCAAAATTGCAGGGACATGATCTTTCTTGAACAGCTGTTCTTCCTAGCACTTTAGCTGACAAGATACTTTATCAGTACTTCTTCTCAGCTGATTATTTCACAAAAGAGATTGACCCTTAACACACACAACTGGAATTTCCACGACAGATGCTTCTGAAGCAGTCCTGCTAAAGAACTTGCTGACCAAAGGAGTCAAGACCTGGGCATCCACAGATGCGACTGATGTGGAATGCAAAGCACATCAACAGTTAAGGTAACTCAGGATTACGAGGATACAGTAAGATTACAGCAATCATAAGGAGCATAATTAACAAGGATGAAGCAAAGTTAAAGATCTGGCAGTAATCTGTATAGACTGCTTGACAATTTCTGTTATGTGAAAGTCTGTGCCTTGCTTTGTGCCGAGCATCCAAGCTCCGCATTTATGTAGTTAATCTCTGAAATCTAGCAAGGACAAAACCCTCAGGGCAGCACTGTATTCTTCATTTGTCACACCAGTTCTGTGAGGGTTTGGCTGAGCTGCAAAAGCTACATTATGCTGGGAAATGATGAGACATGAAGTGTCTGCCTTGTACCCCAAGTCAAGCAGCAGAGATGTCTCAGTGTCCCTGCTTCCACTTTCTATAGGATTCTTTGTGTTTGAGTTTGGCCAGGAGCTGCTTGTTCACCCGTGCAGGCCTCACAGCAGTTTTACCTATTTCTTGTGCTTGCTCGTGAGCAGGTGATTCTAGAACAACAATCAGCTTTCTCCGACCCCTCTTCCCTCCAGGGCCTTGTCCCATGGGGCTCTGTCAAGCAGATCCCATCCAGCCACCTCTCCATGAAAAGGGATTCCTGTGGAAAAGTAGTACTGTGATCAGTCAGTGACTTCGCATGATCAGGTTTGTTTGCTTTGTTTGTTCATTTGTTTCATTGAGGTGTTTTCTCGTTTTAGTTTTAGGTTGCTTTTGTTTTCCTTTTCCCTGTAAAAACAGATTCAGTGAGTTTTGAGCACAAAATAGCAAGAAATGGTATAAAAAGTATATGAAGGTAGATGTAAACCTCAGATGTCTTTCCCCCCAGATTTTGCAGCCTATATATCACGTAAAGGTTTGGTACATGACTGAAAGACAGGTCTGCAGAGTGTAACAACTGCTAAATGGAAAACACAGATCCTATCCTTAGTAATCTGCAACTGAAATGTTCTTTGGGCAGAGTGGGAAAAGTCCGTTCTCATAGGATATCATGATAGGATGCTTAGGATTTGTATCCACAGCTTTCAAATCTCAGGCAGATCTTCCTGGGTTCATGTACAGTGCTTTCCAATGGATCTGGTGTCTGGAGAGCCTCCTAGCTCAGCCTGCTTTTCCCACCCATCTTACCACAGTATACTGTTTTCTCTGTAATGTGCTCTGAGCTGCCCCAGCCTTGGCCAGCACCGAGCCCCACTCAGGGAGCTTCCCTGGAGCCAAACAAGCCTGTGCAGAAGGAGTTAGTGTGTTTCTGGACCAGCACTGTGGTTAGGCCACAAATTAGGTAATTATCACACATAAATGAGATAATTATGTGGTTTTATTTACTTATGTATGTATGTGTGTGTATCAATGGGAAGGGGGAAATCCAGAGAATCACAGATTTGATATCATGTAATGTTCCTTTTCAAAGCTTTTCTTATGTACTTTTCCACTCTGAATAGCACTGAAAGCCAGGCAAGACAAATAATGTTATCTGAAGTGCAGTTAATTCATCTGTTCCTCTGTAAAATGACTTTTCAAAAGAGGAAAGGGAATAAGGGTGCTATCATATCACACAGGGGTTCTTGCTACTGCTACACTGATTCATCACAGTTTGAGACAGGTAAGCGAGCAACAGGAATTTTCTTCAGCCAGAATTTCCCTACATTTGATTGATTTTATTTCTATTTATTTATTGCTAAGCACACATATGCTGGGTGGGACTGCTAACTTGTTCCTGCTCTCAGCTTGAGAGATCCCATTTGGTAGATGTGGGGCACATCAGGCTTGAGGCTAAAGCAAAGTAAGGGCTTACATATCCAGAGCTTCAGATGCTCTTCCCAAGTGCTCCCTAAAGGTGGTATTTTCCTTGTCACCTTGGTTTCAGAATCTCCATAATGCTTTCCTCCAATACTGGGCAGGCAGCTTACATGTCTAACTCATTAACTGCCCATGAGTTTAGATGGCTGTAGTGTACTCCGTGTTTCCATCGCATGCACCTGTGCAACTTTTCGCTTAGTAACAGAGCTAGTGAACAACTTCTAGTCCTGTCCATATTACTGTGAGCAACATTTGTGCTGCAGAGACATATACCCTCACTCCACCAAGCATAGCAGATAGCATGAGTCCCAAACACAGCTCTGCACCAGTATGGCCATCCAGGGAGACTGCCTTGTTTCCTGACCCAAATGGGAAGAAGGTAGGTGCTGCAGGGTATAAGAAACTATTGTTTGTGCCTTATAGGATGAAAGAGCTAGAAGGGGAGGAAAAAGGAAGGGAGACAGAACGTGGGCATGATTAGTTCTTGTTTCTAAGATTACAAAGCTGAATATATGATTAAGATTTCAGTCTCGCTGTGTTCTGGCAGGTGTGCAGGGCAGCAAGCACTCTCCACACGTGTGTCCGAGTTCCGGGTGTTTGGGTATGAAGTTCAGAACACCGAATTCAGTATTCAATAGCCCTGGCGGGTGTTAAGAGGAAGACTTTGGCAAATGTTACAGAACTCAAAAAGCAGGGAAAGAGAATTGCTGCCAAAAGCTCTTAGTTTCACGCTGAATTTCTCCCCAAAACTTTGTTTCTATTGCTGCTCATTAAAGCTGCTCTTCCTACACCTGGAAAAGCAGAGAGATGAAAGGGAGAGGATGAGGCTCTTACTCTTGAACAACTTGTATTCCCATCCCTAGGCTTTTGGTGGCACATTTATAACTGAAGTAAGCACTCACTATGCTTCCCAACTTGAATTTGGTTAGGCAGTAACAAAGGCATTTTTGGAGATGGTCTTAATCTAGAAAGTGAAAACAATGCTCAGTGTCTCTTAAAAACAATGTTCTTATTGCTTGCTGAAGTTTGGGTTTGTTTTTTGTTGTTGGGTTGCTTTTTTTTCTCCTGTGGTGCTATTTTGAGTTCTAGGACATCTATTATACTCAGGCTGAGGAGCACTCTCTGGTTGTTTACAACAATTTTCCTTGCACTGCCAGGCTTTTCTTCCATGGAGCATAACTTTGTAGCCAAATTTAAAAAACAAGCCACAACATAAATAGAACATGTGTGGCTCAGCACCCTTCAGATGTCTCTAGCTCCGCCACCGTCATGAGAGCATGAAATTTAACAGTTCAGGTTGGATTCAAAAGCTTCACCACCTATTGGCATTCAGAGTTAAAGGATTTACTATGTTACTTGTGTAAATCTGGAATGGAAAAGATTTATCTAATTTCAGTGTTCCTGGGCAGGCTCTGATGGTTGGCCAGATTTCACTCTGGCTCTGTTGAGCTCACTGTGGTCACAGCTGCTGCTGCCACTGAGATGACTAAGGCTACTGATTTGAGGGCCAGAAGGGACTTTTTGGTTGCAATAGCTAAAAACATTGATTTTCTGGTCAAATCTGTGAACTAATAGTGGATGGAAGTGCTTTGTTCCATTGTGCTTTCATGTGTCCTCTGGTTTGTCTGGCTCATTTGATGTACACAGGGAACTTGCTGACTTTTTTTGGTTGAAGTTTCCTGGGAGTTTATAAAGCAGTGCATTGTCTCATGGTGACAGGGGTTCACCAGAGAAACAAGGGAAGAGTGAAGTCATGGGGACTGCCCTTGTGTTACCACTTCCTCACGCTCAGTGAAGGCTTAGTAGGTGGAGACAGCACAGCACCGGGGTCCCTCAGCCATGTAATCCACCGCACACCTCTGACACTCCACTGGCTCGGCAGTCTCCTCATCAGACATCACTTCTGCAAGAAAAACAAGATTTAAGAACCATTATCTGAAGAATAAAAGGTGGAAAAGTGCAACTGCAGCACTTCTCCAAGGTTTCCCAGTTCCACAGAAGAGTGAGAACAATGCAGGTGTAGAAGAGAAGAATCTACTAGCACAGTTACCAGTAAACCAGCCCAGAACCTGTCTGAGAATTGACAGCTGTGTATCTTAGGTGGCTGCAATGAAGAGCTCAGCTGCACTCTGACACTTCACATTAGAAAGAATTAGCTCTGCTGCCATTGGGATTTCACAAGTAGAATATGTACTCAAGTCATTTGGAACACAGACAAGAAAAATTCAAAACTTATTCTGCCCATGTGCTACATGTAGCTGGCTTTGACCTGAAGATGTTTTCTTTAGTTCAGATTCTTTGGTGCATGTTTATTCCTAATAACCCAGTTACCTCACGAGGTAAGTAACACATGCTGTGATTTACTTTCCACACATGTTTTTCCACTTCCATGCAAAGCTAAAGAAACTGCTTTGCTTCCAGAGAGGAGGAAGCTTTCCAAGAAGGAACTGCAGTAAATTGCTCGAGGAAGCAACTGGCTCATCAACCTGACGATTTCAAACGGGGGAGAGGAATGGATTCCACCTCCCTCTTTCTTCTGTACTACTAAGTCTAAAAAAGAGCAATTTCTAACCATAGGGAGACATCGATTTTTGAAGTCTGTCACCAGATCATTTTCCAGTTTTTCAGCTGTAAGAGCTGCCTAACTAGCAGTGACATAGCAAAAGAATTTTATTTCTCCAGGTACTTAACACTTGGGGTGGTTGAAGAGTACCGTAGAACTGAGACTAATTTGCTGTGAATGCTGGTGCACTAGACCATGAGGTTGTGTGTCAGTAGAAAGCTGCGTGTGACATGCAGATTATAGGCTATTTTTTACTGTCAAACTCAATCCTTCATTTAAATGAATACGTTGTCAGAACCCTAATTATTTCTGTTAGAAATGCTGCAGCTTGTTAAGAAAGGGGCATGAAAGTCTTTCTCTGTAAGTTCTTGATCATTGCATTACAATTCTGAGGCATTTATGAAATATTCCATCATTTAATTTACAGCTTGTTTCTCTCCATGTGGGCTCTGCTACAAAGTCATCAATCATTGTACAGCATTAGCCCTGTGATGAACCAAGCACTATTTCTTTTTTAGCTTTCCTCCAAAATAATGCCATTAGTTTCTTTCTCATTATCTCATTTTCCTCCTAATTGCTGACAGGCAGACTGAAAAATCTTCAGTCATCCTGCTCTTCCTCAACAGCGAGAATTTCGGGCAGACCCTGTAACAATCCTTCTGCCTTCATCCAGCACTGTGAAGTTTCATAGACAGGTTTTTAAATCCGACGTTATTAGTAAAATATTTTATGCCTCATCCCTGATTGAAACTCAGTACAGAATTCACTCAATAGAGCAATGTCAACAGTGCATGTCTGCGTGCATAAATTTTAGGTTAATGATGCTTTGAGGGAGTAAATGCACCAAAACAATACTTTCTCCTGCCACAGCTGGTATCAGCACAACAGAAGATGATCAAGGTGGCTGGAACAAAATTAGAGCTGCAGGGAAACTGAGGAGTGAAGCACACGTCTCTTCAAGTCCAAAAGCCATCTTCTGAACACTCTGTAATGATGCGTTTATAAATCCCTCTGAGAAAGACGGAGTATATCCCTGGGTTCAGGGAATATCTTCAATGAAACCTGACCCTAGATTTTATGCACCAGGGCTACAGTATCTTTCCTGTCCAAAATCATGAGCACCAGGTGGAAGGGATCAGCAGCTCACAGCTGGGACTGACCTGGCACTGGGAGCCAAGCAAAGCAACAGTAGCTCTCCGAGGTTGGCTGCTGTTGGTGAGCATGTGACCAGGAGCCAGTGCTGGCTGATCCTTGGGATTAACCAGTGGGAAACTGTTCTTCAGAAACAGCATAGGCCTTGGAACGCAGGTAAAAACAGGGAGCAGATCTAGAAAGATTTGCCTCGAAGAAGGCTCTGAAACACCGTGAATAAATAATATCCTTTGGACTGGGAGTAAAACAGCCAAATCGTGAACTGAGAGCAACTTCCCCCTAGGCAATAAAACTACTGTGAACATTTTTCTATTATTATTTTTCTTCCCCACATTATTTAATAACTTACTCCTGGTTCTACTTTTCTAGATTTCTTCAGTTTTTTAGATCTCTTCAGTGGAAATAAATGAGCAACATAAAGCCCTATTTCCACAAGGGAAACTGTCCTCATAAAGTAGGAGATGATAATAGTGATGTCCTGCTCCAGCTGGAGGAAGGGAAATACACAAATAGAAGACCTTTTCCTACAAAGGACCACCACACTGTACCACAGCTACCCATTAGAAAACCTTATGTGTGTGAGTGTTTTGCAATGAACAGTTTAAAGTAGGGATGAGTTTACCAGTCATGGTGTTATTTTTTAATGTACGCCATCCAGAACCAGTGAGCTCTGACTGCAGACCAGCACTTTAAGTACCTCCATTTCAGAAAAGAAATGCATTTTAAAACTGGGGACAAGAAGGTTTTAAAACCCAAATGTTCCAGTGGTCTGGAGTCTCCAGTGGACATCAGAGACAGCAAGTATAAACAAAAGCTGCTGTAAGTGGCAGCAAACGCTGCTGTTCCTACCCATGACTGTAATTGGAAAATTAGAAATTATGATGATGGATGCTCCAACGTTTATAGATTTCACTAAATGTACTTTGTAATTACATCATCACAAATAAATTCCCATCTACTTCAGTTATCTCCTTCAGTTATCTCTCTGAGTAGCTCCGAAAATGACGAGCTACATGTCAGGGATAAGCAGAAAATTACTTTTTGTTACTTGTTGTGGTGGAACTGAGAGAAACCTTTCAAAAAACAATACTGAAAAAAATGATCTGAAGATAAATTATACAAGTTGAAAAAGCATTCTTGTCACTAATACATCAGTCAGACTTTACAGCTCAATGAGGTCTGTATGTGTTGTTTGCTAAATGCTGGTCAATGGAAAAGCTGCATTCAAGGATTAAACACATGAACAAATGTGTTTATGTCTCTCAAGGAAGCAACATATGAAGAAAGAGTTTTGAATTAAAATATTTTTGAAGGGGATGGAGAATCAAGCAGCAATGGAAAGCGAAACTACTGAGGTATTATCCATTCAAAGGCAAGAGCACGCATGAAAATGACTACTAAATCTATTGTCACAAATGTCTTTGAGATCAGTGAAGCGAAGATATTTAGTGAGTTGGCATTGCTCAAAACCTACTAATCTCCATGAACAGACTGAGATTCAAAGCAGACCAGAGAGCAACCCTTTGTTAATCATAATAAAGAATTTGCTGTATTCAAATGAAGTTACAGCAAAGTGGATGCGTGCCAGTGCAGCACCAGTGTTCCAAGAGAAAGGAAAGCTAGGAAATTATAGACCCTTCATCTCAATGTCTGCAATTTGCAAAGTAAAGAATACAACAGAGGAGTAAGTTTGCAAAATGCATGTGCAAATGCAGTATCATTCTCTGTAATCTAGCTGCAGAAATGAATGATACTAGGGATCTAGGGGTAGATGGTATTGGTTAACTAATCTTTTTTAAACAACCGTGCAACTCTTTTGTTATTAAACTTAAATACTCAAATAATAATTCATGTGGCACCTAATGCTCTGTGGTAGAAGAGGTTAATTCTCTCCCAAAAGCAAAGTCTCTTTTTCTGCAAGATGAACTTTCTGCTACTGTAAAAAAGAGGTAATCTAGATCCCAAGTATTAAAAGACTGGCTTTGCAGTCAACCAAATTTCCGAGCGGAAAGGGCAATGTGACCACAGAAATAAAAGTACAGAAAAAAAATTATCCAAATGTTCTGTCATGAGCTGAATCAGACATCTTCAGGACACTTATCTATGTCATGAGAATTACCTGCAGCCTCTCCTAGAGGGGTATGATGCCCATTTGATCACCTGCTTCTCCTCTGTCCCAGTAAACTCTGTCAGAGTTATGTTCAAAGAAAAATGATATGAGAAAATAAATAATAAGAAACAAAAATCTTGGTTTCATCAGCTCTGCTTTCCTTCAGTCCCTTAGGGCTACTCTCATTCCAACTGCTTGATCCCTCTTAATCTCCTGCTCCTCTTTTGCTGTCCTTCCTCTGTGACAATAGACAGACATCTCTGCTGTTTTGTGTTGCTCCATCTCTATGTTGTGTTTTATTCTTCTTTTTCTGCTTTGAGACTGTTTATCTTAAGTAACGTGTTCCAAACGACTAACTCAGCCAAAGCAGTAGATGCTTCATAAAGTTGTTAACTCAAGAAAGACTCATTATCTCTCCATCTACACCAGAGTTGTTTTCACTTTCTGACCCACCAGAGGCAGGCAGCCTGCAGGGCTGCTGGGCACAGCTCTTCCTCTGGCCCAGCCTCCCTCTGTGCTTCCCACAGCACAGCCTGCAGAAGCAGCTCATTCATATTCTAAGAAAAGTGTTTATACACAAATAAGTTTGTTCTGTAAACACTGAAAAAGAACCCTTTGTATCTATAACACTTTCTGTACCCACAAGGTTTCCTTCTTGCTCACACAAATCACTCATTACAATGCAACACACCGCTACCAGAGGAAGCCAGCAAAGCAGGATCCTTCTGGTGGTTCTGAACAGAACATGAAAAAATAATCAGAAATACCCTACGAAAATGCTTCAGAATTCAATGTTTTCACTGCATGAGATTGACTCTCCCAGGACTAACGAAGCCAAAGTCCCCCAGCAGCCAGAGAAATCAGTGGGACACAGTGTGGGCCGTGTTGGGCTGCAGCAGTGTGGGAGCTGAGCTTGTCACAGCCCTGACTCGTGCTGTGCCCTCAGGGAGCGTGTCCCCGCAAACCCCATTCCCTGCCAAGTGCTTATGTTTGCGTTATGTCTGTAAACACCTCGCTATGGGAGCACAAACTGCCCCGACCTAACAGAGGTTAGGAAAGCTGCGGTTCCCAGTTCTAGCTTGAAATCACAAGACGTGTGTGAGCTACGTTTTGGGCACAGTGTGTATCTGCTCACTGCCGAAATGTTTGCTTATATCGAGTTTCCAAACTTCTTTTTTCTTTTCCTCGCAGAGGAGGGTTACAAAGGTTCTATTTGGTGGTTTACTGAAGGAAGCTGAAAGTCTTACACAACCTTGGCTTCATTAAGCGGGGCTTTCAGATGTTTATTTATAGCCAATTACAAAACCGACTCTCGCCCACAGCGGAGCAGCGTTTCTCCGTCGGCTCAGGGCACAGCCACGGCCGCCATGGCGTAGGAAATGCGCAGATAGATTGATACATCGCGGGGCCCTGCACCGAACGGGGAGGGCGGACACAGCCGCTTCCGAGGGTGCCCGGGGCTCGGCTCCAAGGCGGCCAACAGCCGCTCCGTGCGCCCGCCCGCTGCCTGTGCCCGCGGCGGGGCTCGGCTCGGCAGCCCCGGCCATCCCTCAGCTCGTCCCCCGCCCTCAGCGCGCGGCGGGCGGGCATGGCGGAGCGCGCTGACAGGGCCGCACAAGTTGACGGCCGGCGGGAGGAGGAATCCGAGGCAAAAGCCGAACAGGATCGCGGGCGGGAGCATGGATCGAGGGCTGCGGGAGCTCGCCGGGCCCTTGGGCGGCGGGACGGGGGCACGCGTGAGAAGGGGCTGCGCCGCATCAGGGTGGGCTTGTAATGGAGGAGAGAGGCGGGGAGACGTGAGCGACATGGCCCCGGGGGAACGGCGGTTTGTTCCCGACACACGCGGCGGAGACGAGCGGAAGAAACCGTCCGCAGTTGCCTTTTCCACGCGTGTCCCGTTTTGGTTTCACTTAGGGGCTATCGGTGTCGTTAGGTGGTTCTTCCCTCCCTCTCCAGCTATTTGTCTGTATGGTGCTTCCCTTAGGTTTTGCTTACAGGGGAATTTACGTGAAAGAGCCTTTGGGGTTAATGCCAGCGTGGTATGTGAGCCAAAAATCTGGAGTGCTGCTGTCAGAGCTGAGAGCGCTCATCTCCGAGATTACACACTGATGTCAATAAAACTATACTATCTTAAAATAGTAAGCAGTGCAATCAAAATAAAAGTGTATCCGTTGCTTAATTGATAGGATGGAGTATTTTCATTGGTGACATTGAGTGACAGCTATATAATATTTTCCTTGGTTCCACCAGATCCATGTAAAAAGTAATTCCAGAAGTACTGCTTTGTGCAGTCCTGTAATATCTGTGTTTTCCTGAGTGCTCGATCTCATTTGTTCATTCTGAAAGGAGCAGCTAGTTATTTCCTTCGTGATAGCTACCTCTGCAAATTCAGCCTTGACCCTGAGAATCAAGCTGAGTTCTTTGACACTTCACGGCGAAAGAGGAAGTTGACATGCCAACCTTGCCATTTTTAAATTAGGTTTAATTTAACATACGTGGGAAAGTCTACCTGGGTTAGGCCAACGACAGCACTTATTTAAAATAATATTTGAATATTATAATCTTTCATTTTCTGTACACATCCTTTATATTCTGGTGTAGTTTTAGGGATTGTTATTAACACACGTTGCTGTTGTGCTTGGGTGAGTACAAGCCATTTAAAACTCCCCTGAAGTTACACAGTTTTTGTGTAATGTCTATACCAATAGAGACATTTCTTGTATATGCACAGACATTCACATGAGAGGTCTATGTTTCCTGTGCTTCTGCTCTCATTGTAGATGGGTTCTCTTTAATCGTTGTTGCCCTGTGCTGATTTTAATAAAAAGTGTTTTTTTCCTGTTATTTTTTTTTCTTCTGTTCCCTTGGTGGTCTCTCTAGACTAATTAAGAAGGAAAATGTTAGGGTTTTGTTTGGGTTTTGTTTTTTTTTTTTTTTCAGTTTGGTGGCTGCCCTGTTGCTTATTTTTTCTGGAAACAGAGCCTTTTGAGAGGTATAAAAGTGTATGTTTTGTGAAATTACTTGTTGGAATACTTCATTATGAAAACATTGGTGAGGGGGTTTAAGGATGCCGTGCCTTTCTCATTGTTATTCATTCCCTCACAGTCCAAAGATGGAACATCCAGAATTCCTTCCTGTACCGGTAAGATTATTCAGAGCTCATAAATGTTTCAGAGCAGTAACTGAGAAGGACGATGCTTAATAGCTGATGAATTTTGCTACTTCATTCCAATGCATGGCTGGCACTGAAGCCTCCTTCAAGCAAGAAGCATAGCCCTGTCTGCAGGGTGGAATTTTACTGCACAACAGCCAGATACAGAAGTGACCTTGTGCTCCCCACTCAATTGATGATTGGGGCAGAGGGATGTCACAGAAGCGATGATATTGCTCATTGAAAAGGGGGTCAGAAGGCTGCCACCTCTCCTTTCGAGCGGCATCTGGTAGAAAATTTTCTGCCTGATATTGTCAATCATCCCTTGTTCCTGAAGGTGCCTGAGTGTCCTCCCAGCTGGAGTGAGAACTTCAGTGATCACTATAAAGCAAAACAAATGCAAAGTTTAGAAAGGGGGTGTGGAGAAGGCAGGTTCCCGAATAAAGAAGTTGGCAGGGTCTCAGATGCTTGGGATTATGAGAGAAGTGGAACACGTGATTAGTGCACGTGCTGGTCTGAATATTAAGCCTTAAACGAATAGATCTGTTGCACAGCAAAAAAAAGAGAAGTAAGTGACTACTTGAGCAGGTTGTGTTTTGAAAAATGTGATTAAGTGAGCAGAAAATTGAGGGCTTCTGAGCACCAATTGGTGCTAGGCTTTTGTAAAGGCAAGGGAGTGAAGCATAGCGTTAGTCTGGGGAGCAGGTGGGTGCAGAGGGGATCTTGCCTCTAGTGATTAAAAAAAGCTGGCATTCATGGACAAAACTACTCAGAGACTGAAGATAATAAACCAAGAAATGCATTATTTCCTTATGGTATGGAGGGGAGAAGAAAAAAAAAAGGAAGCAGATGGCCAAGGTGAGGATTACGGGCAGTCCCGCAAAATACACACTGCACCGTGTCTGCCTACTGCTGTCAGCCACACTCAAGCACACCCTTACCAGTGCCTGTGTGCAACTATTAGTGCTTGGTGCTGTTGTCAGCTCGCACTGCTGACTGATAGCCCTGGTGGAAACAGTTCTGGGAGCAGCAGATGAGGTGGTCATGTAGCAGTGCCTTCCTGAAGCCTTGAGGAAGAACTTGTGGTTTTCCAAGCAGAACAGACTCCCCAGCTTTGAGTCAGGAATGATCAGTAAAGTAGCAAATGCTGAAGAAAACAAAAGGTCAAACAGGTTAGTAAATAATTATATGAGAAGAATGCTTAGGTGAAAGGTGGACTCTATAAAACGTATGAAAAAAGCATAAGTAATAAGAAAACTGCACCGGACTTTGATCAGTATAGACCAGTGGTGTCAGTGTCAGGGAAAGTCAAGAGTTTTCCTGTGGCTGGTGCACATGGCTGCATGGTGGATTTACCAGAAGAATTTAAACAACAAGACAGCCTGAAAGCTGTCATTGTAATTGAGCTCTGCAGATAATCCTGGCAGAACTTCTGGAGGGAGGATGCCTATCGATGGAACTGTTTTGCATGGCTTCCTGTGGAGGGATACTCACTGCTGCTTTTGGAAATGTGAACTGATTGCTAAGGTTAGAGGCAAGGATTTCTGCAACATTTCTCTGTTGGAAAGCTGTGTACGCAAAAGGAGTGTGAATGTGCACCTTAATTTTTAGTAAGCTTGGAAATCATTGGTGTATAAAGTCACTGCTACAGCAGCCTGTAGTTTTGTTGGAGGCATAGTATGCTCTAGTCCAATCAGCAGGTAACTATTTAGCTAAGTGTTGCCATCACAAGGATTTACTAGATGGCAGGATGTGGCTATGGGCCAGAATGGTTCAGCAGTTCACCCCAAGAGTGCTAAGGGGAAAAAAATGTAAAGGGCAATAGAGGATTATGGTTTGTGTTTGGCTCTTTCCTATCTGTGAATGTAGCAAGGTAAAAGTACTGACGAGTCCTGTATCTACGTCTCCCCAGCTGTCCTTAGAAAACTTTCTTCCTCAGTTAATTCCTGGGGGAAGCCCTGTAAGGGTGATACAGGTTCAGATTCAGTTCTTTTCATGCTGCACATCAGACAAACTGGAAGAAATCGAGCACTTCAGTCATTTCTATCCTTCGTATCAAGTATTGTGAGAGAAGTTATTACTGCTCCAACCTGGCTCACCTGGTAAGTACTGGAAGTCTTTATCCAATCTGTTGCAGAGTTGTCAACACTGGCTTCTCATCGCATGTGTGAACCCAGCAGGAGTAAAAAGCATTAGCAGCTGAGCTGACTGATCAAAAGTCAGTATTCTCTGAGCCCCTTCTTGGGATTGCCCTGCCTGTCTGCCCAGTGAACTCTGGACTCCTTTTTCCCTCCCGGTCCCTAAAGTATTTTGCCTGCTCTTCCCCCACCGAGATTTGGTGACGCTCTTCTCCTTTACCCTGTCCAACGTTTTTAGGGCTCTTCTGCACTCCTGCTGCGCCTTGAGGGAGCTGCGGGACCACCACCTGCTGGAGCCTGGGAGGAAGAGGCCGTGTGCCGACGGATGGAGCAACCTCTGCAGAAGGAGGAACACCACTTCCAGCAGGCGGACAGGCAGGCCTGGTCTTTCTTGTGTGTCCCTAAGGACCTTCCCGAGCCTTTCTTTTCTCCCTTGGGCCACTGTGCTCCCAAAACGGAGCCTGGTTAGTAAGTAGAAACAGCTGTTGCTGAACAGACAACTAAAAGGCTGATTGCTGGTTAACAATTCTTGCCTTTGTGCTCATCCACTAAAATATCTCAGCAAGAAGCGTCAGGTCAGCTGTGTCTTGGAGGCAGACTGACCAGAGGTCTGAGTGCAAAGTGCACATACAGGCTGACCTCTGAGGTTTCACTGGAGTTAGAGATGTTTGTGCAAGCCCGGCTATATATCACTGCTTTTTACCTGAGATACTGTGGCTCTGTGCTATTACTTGTGGTGTTCCTGCGATATAATCCAATTTTGTGACAATGCATTTAATTTATCTATCATCTCTTATTTTTATTCTGGTTTTGCTGCAATTAAAAGATACTTGGAAAAACTCAGTGAAGTCTTTCAGTGCCCACCTCAGTACACACCGGGTAGGAACGAGACCTTCAGTAACATGGTTATAATTCAGATAACCAAACATAGGCCACTGCAGAAGATCACAATTAGATCGTGGTGCCATTCAGATGGCTTGAGCATCTTTGAAATAGCTTTGGATACTGTGAGGTAACAGAATGATTCTGTTTCGAGGTATCTATGCCTTTGAGATACAAGCATGATGTGCCATTTAAAATCATGGAATTCATGATTTCAGGCAAACCTCAAGTGTAATTTTCATCATGTGTTCAACATACAAATAAAGCTCTGAAGTGTTGGTCCTGTTTTTTCTCCACAAGTCTGTCCTTCCATCATTACCCTCATAAAATAGTAACGGACCTGCTCAGCAGGTACCAAGAAGCTGAGCAGTGTCATGGTGGCACGAAAAGACCAAACACGACTGCTGCAACAGCTGCAGCCACACGTGGAGCTTCAAGAGGATGGACTGCCACTGGGGCTGCTGGCAGCACACCACAGCTGTGTGCTGCTCCGGGGCAAGGTGGCTTGATCCAGCAAGGTGTGGCCAATAAAGCTGGAAAGCCTCAAAGCGTCACGTTGTGATGTGTGAAGAAATGCTATGGGAAAACCTGGTCTGGTAGGATTTGTCAGCAGTTCCACTGCAGATCTCACCCAGAAATACATCATCTCTGGAAACCTAGGAAAGCAGCTGTTTTGTGGAGCCAGGTGGAGAAAATTGAAACAACTTCCTTAGTTAGACAGGAAAAGTATTTTCATTATTTCTGTAAGAATGGTAACTGGATTATCTGTAATTTCCTGCCTGGAAAGCACCGTGTTTTATATTCCAAAGCGAATAAAAATCGTTACGTTAATTCATCAACGCCAAAAGTGGGTTTGGAGGGTGGGTTCCATGCTGGTACATTACTTGTGCGTGTGGCACATGAATGTTTCCATACAGCACAATGCATGTGGGTATGGGTACTAAACACAGAAAATGGGATTACTGCAATTTGCTTGTAAATGGAAGAGAATACATATATATGTATACATATATGGCTCAGAAGTAGCAAGTAAATAAAGACTCAAAACTTAGTCCAAGACAAAAAAGGTTAGGAGAATGGGACCCTTCTTATTAGGCATTAATAGCAGGGTATGTCAGTAAGCGGTATGGCAGCCTATAGGAAATGCTGATAGTTACTGCAGCATCACGAAACTCTCCGTTTTGAAACGTTTTTTTTTTTAAGTCTCTTTCGTGTGCCGATGTTATTTGTGCATTCACAAACACTCGCAATTCACACTCGCTCGGGCAGAGGTGCGCTCCCTTCACTCCTGCCCAGGCCCGCACTGCCCCAGCCCCGTCCCACACACCGAGGGCCGCCCTCCCCCAGGCTGCGGGCGGTTGCGGGGCCGGGCCGCAGCAGGTGGGCGGCGGGCGGCTGCGGCGCTCTGCACGGGAACCCACCCGCGGCTCCGGGCAGCGCGGCCCCGCGGACGGCGGGAATCCAGTCCGGGTTTTGGTGCCGGGGACCGGCAGCGGCGAGGAAGGGCCGGCGGGAGCGGACCGTGCACCGCGTCCGAAAGCCGGGCCGGGCAGGGCAGGGCAGGGCAGGGCGGCGGGCGGGAGCAGGTGGGCGAGCGGCGGGGCGGCCGCGCC
>VXAB01009959.1:130553-213072 GCA_013399175.1 Odontophorus gujanensis
CGGCGGGAGCGGCCCCTCGGCCGGTGCTCAACAAGTCCCGCACAAAACGGCGGCGGTGCGCGGGCTCCCGGAGCGGGGCCGGGAGGGGGGCGGGCTGCGGGCGTCCTTGGGAGGGAGGGAGCGCGGCGGAGGGGGCCGAGCGCGGCAGCGTGCGGTGGAGCTCCGGCTGAGTGGTGCTGTCGCGCGTGCGGGCTGCCCCTGTCGGGGGCGGCTGGGACCTCGGGCGGGGGAACGAAAAGTTGGGGCGGGCCGGAGTGCGGCTCAGGCCCCGTTCACAGCCTGTCCAGGTGCACGCGGTCGGGCTGTACGCGGAGCGCCTTGCTGAACGGCCGCGCGCTGGCAGCCTGCGGGCTCGGGCTCGGGCTCAGCTGTTTTGATAGGAGTACTTTTCTGTGAGCTGTCTTCTCTTGGGCTAACACAGGTAGGACTGGTAGTTGTGTTTGCCGGTCTGCTGAGGGCTCACGCGGTAGGCTGCAGGGAGGATCAAAAATAATTGTGCTTGAGAGTTTCAGGTATATCCATCTGGATTTTAGGGTGTTTTTTAAATTCTCCATAATGAGTCTTACCTACTAGGAGGGGAAGAGCGGCAGTGCGGCTGTGCCATATTACCCTGTGACCTCCCCTGTACCCCCAGCAGAAGCACAAAGAAGAGCAGCGGCGGCTGCTCCACGGTCCCAGCGGGATTGATACAGCAGGGCACGGTGACTGCCCGGGTTCTGTGAGCCAGTCCCGCCCGGTGATGGGCGTGATCCCAGCCCCCGGGCTGCTTGGTGCTGCGCAGCCCTCAGTACTTTGCTTGGTGGCCGAGTGTGACGGCACGTGCACAGCATGCTGCTGCTTCCCAGGGCGCTCAGGCACTGAGCGCTGGAGGGGTCTCGGGAAGGCAGTTTGTAGGACAAGGCTTTAGGTTCTCCATCAGGGCACAGCAGACGAGACCAGCAGCTGGGTGACACAACTGTAATCTGTGTACAGCATGGGCTGGCTGCATGCGTCGTTCTCGTTACCAGTCCATGGCACACTGTTAGTGTCTGTCTGTCGATATACATTAAGGCAGCTGGTATTTGTCTCTCTTACTTCAGTCTGTATGTTCATACTAGAGGATTATACTTGTGTGTATTTACCTCCTTGGAAAGTAAACCTGCCTCATGGATGAGATCACTGCTGTCAGTACACACAACAAACTCTAAGTCCTTGGCCATGCTCTGGCTCAGTAAGTAGGTATGCACCTACTTATGGCTTTGGAGGAGTATTTCTAACTCTCCTGACCCACTGCATTTCTTCTTTCACCGCTTGCACTCTTAAGTAAAGTACTATAAACTAAAAAAAATAACAGATAAAGAAATTAACTTGTGTTTGTTTCCACACAATTCTTTAAGGGTTGATGGAATTGCGTAAAGCTCAGTCTGAGGGTTCTTTCGGGCAAGTTTGGAGCAACAGATTCAAGTGAGAGATGCAGACTGGAAGAGAATGCAGGGGACTGATCACAGGACTGTGAGAGGGTATTGGCCTGGCACAGCACACCCGCAGTTAGTCAGAGTGGGTCCCTGGCAACTGGAAAGCTGTCATTGGGTGAGGGGTGTCTGCTTCCTGAGTTGGCCTTTGGAGGTGGAGGCAAGAGCAAAGGGGGCTGCCAGGGTCTGTTGTGGAGGTGGGGCTCAGGAGACATCCTGCTTCAGAATTCAATCAGAATCAAAAGCAAAGAGTGCTGTTCTTGCAGTGTACTCTTCTCAGATAATACAGTTAAAAAGAAGCGTGCAATGTTTTGGTGCGTGATTTAGGTAGAAATATCACATGTATACAGCTGATGTATGCTGCCCTTGGTAAATTGGCGTTTTGAGGCTAGGGGTGTCTTGTTCTCTTCACAGAGTTCCTTCAATAGAGCTGCTGTGAATGTGTCACAGAGTCGTCTTTGGAATTCATCCCTTTTAAAGGAACCTGAGTTTTTGGTCCAGTGGTGAGATAAGCTGTACCATGCTGCCAGGCCTCGTGGCCATATTTTTCCCAGTGGAGGGGAGTCCTCTGTGTGGCTGCGTTGTGGCTTCCTGACCATCACTGAAGTGTGGAGGGAGATAGGAAGAAGTGCCTTCTAAAGACAGATCTTCTTGGATTTCTCAAGTTTTGCACGAATATTTAAGAGGCAGTAAGGGGAGGGAGAGATTTCTTCTTTGTGTCAGTGTAGCCACCTGGTTACTCCAGAGGAGGAGGCTGGGCACTGTAGGGGGCTCCTTTTTTCTCCTCTCCTTTTTCCCAGCTGCTCCAGCCTGATGCTGGGAGAGGTGTGAGCATGCCGTATGGGGCCAGCAGTGGCTGGCAGGAGGACAGCCCAGGAAACCTGAGCCTGTAGGGCCATGCCAGAATTACCCGGATTGCTGATACTGAGCTGGTTCGTTCATATGGATCAGAAAACAGGTAACACCAAGGTGCCAACAGGACCAGGATGTATGTTTTACATACATCTTGTATGTAAAACTCTGCACAACCCACAGTTACTACTTTGACTGCATCTAGATCTCTGACCTTTTGAAATTAGATGAGAAAGAAAAATCTTCCAACATTGGAAGAAGTTAGTTGCCTCTTTTTTTTGTGCTTTGTTTTATTTCATTGAATTCTTTCTCACCTCCTTTTTCTCTACCGTCTTTCTAAAACCAGGTGTGAATTCATTGTCATCCTTTAAATCAAACATCCACATTTACTCTTTAAATGGATTATAGGCTCACCTCAGGCAGAACAAACCTACTTGCTGCTTGATTAGTCAAGTGCTATTTAATTTAGCTTTCCTGTGTGCGTGCCAGTGTATTTGAACTGGCAATTTGCAAAATACAATTTGCCATCAAATAGTGGCTTCTCTTTGTGGTGGAGAGGTCTCAGAAACACTTCAGGAACTTGCATGCTAACCTGAGAGTGAAGGGGAGAGTTTTCTGTCAGACTAGTAATGGTAGTAACTGTTACTTCTGTAGAAGCATCTGTGTAATCCAGAACTCGCATCCTGGCCTGGGAGCAGGCTCCTGCTATGCCAGGCTGCACAGGGCAACCACAGTGCTGCTCTGCTCCCTGCTGTAGGGCTAAAGAGAGAAGAAATGGGTACTGATAGGCTGTGGAGGACAAGTAATTTAAGACAATATAGATTCATTAAGAGCAGCAGCTGCACTGTGTTTTTGTAAGTAAATACAGACCTTGAGTGAAAGCCTAGCTTGTGACAGTGTAGAAACTGCCTAGGTAGACTTGGGTTTTTCCTCTTTATTACAAGTAGAAAAGCTCATATGTAGTATGGATTAATGGAGGCAGATGAGGGTGGTACAGTTGTGAGATGGTATTCTTCTTCCTCAGTTTCCCATAATAAAGAATTTATTTAATTTGCTGGGAATGTTTGGTGCAGTTTATTTTTTTGTTGCTTGTTGGAAGCTGACCAAGGGTAACCACTTTGCCCTAAAAAGGAATCGTGTGAGTGAACTATGACTATGTGTGACGAATGAGGTGTGCTGGAGCTGCTGGCAGCTCTCATCTGTGTTTGTGGGACGGTTCTCAGCCCCCAGTGAGGCTGGTTGGAGTGATCATGGGTTGCCGTCCGGGACACAGCACGTACTTCTGGTAGATGTGTGCTGCTTGCTCTCTGTGTCTGCCAGCTCAATACTGAAAAAATGCTTTTCAAGATGTGGTCCTTAATATGCATAATGCATCCCATGAGAAGTGTGGTGGCATAGACTTATACCCTACCAGTCTCTGCAATGTTCAGCCCTCCATAAGCATTGCTGTGGGTCGACAAGGATGGTTAGTTTTTTTTCTCAGTGAGAAAGTGCCCATTGGCTTTCTCTTCATTAACCTTGAGTATTCATAATACTTTCAAGTGATTTATTGAATGACTTAACTAAAAATAGCAAGCAGCTTGACTATTGCTCGAGGTCAGCCAAAAGGATGCTGAGGACTAAAAGTGAAACTGTTATTAGTATTTGTATTAATTTGTAAAGACTGAACAGGAAATAGAAAGTAATAAAAAGACTGCGTGTTATCTTCTGTGGTGTTCAGCTTAGAGTTCCTGGTCTGGTGGTGACGTCTAACTCTGCCGAGCAGAGAATGTACGCGTTGAACTATGCCAGTGCTGATGAACAATCTGCAGTTTGATCACTTTCACCTTTTGGGCAACTTACCAGACTTTCCAGTCTGAAGTGATGGCTGTGGTGACGTTTGCCTCATTGTATGAGAAAGTACATGTGTGGGTGGTATTTGTTGTTTGACAACAAAACTAACGAAGACAGGAAACTGAACAACTTCTGTTGCTTGAACTTGGGATAAAAATACACATCTTTTCATTGCTGTTTTTGCCAAAGATAAGAGTCAAACTTCCCTAAAATCCCGACCCAGCTGAAGCTGATGGAAAAATCCTGCTAGTTTAAACAGACTTGGGACTTGGGCCCAATTATATAACCACGGGTGTGCATCCATCAGTCTCTCCATCAGTCCTACTGATCCTTCAAACTACCAGAGGCACTTACCATCACTGGACACAGAATCAGAGCAGGTAAAACGCCTCAGTGATTGGATACTGAAGTGTGAAATTACACAGCTCATCGTTTTACCATCTTGAATGTATTTTTTAACGCAGTGGATAAAAGCTTACTTGAACTTTAGATAGGCAATGCAATTACGACAAGCAGTCATGAGATGGGCTGGTTACTTAGGAAATTTTCTGCTTCAGCAGATCAAGTGGCAAACGCCTGCATCATACTGACAGAGGGAACGTTGTACGGAAACCTTTGGTGAGCTGGGCTTTTTGAATTCAGTGAGCTAAACATTTGAACCAACTTGATCCTTTATACACATGTCTATGTCTTTTAAACAAGTCTTTTCTTTACGTAATTGTGTCTAATGTAAGTGCTGCCTAAGGAAAAAATCAGAACCAACTTTTTTTACAGTCCACTGTGGTGCAGTTGTTGCTCTGACTATCCAGGTGAGCAGCAGTGCTCATGGCTCTGTGCTGCACAGGGCTCATCTGGCACAGCGCTGGATGCGGAAAGCACAGTTAATAATGGTGAAACTGAGGCTTCTGGGGATTTGCTTCTGGATATGTGGCCCAGCAGTGTTGTAGACATCTGCCCTTCCTTCTTCAGACCACGAGAGAAGTGGCTTCTTCTGCCCATGTTCTTCCCACTGCTTCCTTTGGAATGGGACTCTGGGTTTTATCTACAGCTCGCCACGTTGAGCTGATGTGTTTCATCAGTACAAAAAGGAATAAAACATCCCTTTTCCCTTCTGTTCTTCCTTCTTCTACCTCCCAGTGGACTGGTCTCCATGGGCTTGTGTTAGAACTTGCTGCAGTGAGCTGCCTGAACTTGCCTGAATAGCTGGCAACCAGTACAGCATCCTGATAACGTGAGGGAAGAGGTGATAACGTCCTAGCTAGGGCATGAGGGACAAAAAAGAAAGGGAGGGAAAGGAACAAGCCTTCCTCCTTCTAGGGACAGCATCTCTTTGGCTGGACGATCTTTGCACAGAACTTTGGGATTCATTCTTCGTGTTCTTAGTGAAGGTTCTTCTCCTGTGTGACATGTTCAGTCCATGCAGAGGTTTTGTGTCTAGAGACACTGAGAAAGCAAAGGTCACTTTTGGCCTCTGCCTGTTTCTGCTTGTGTTATTCCTTTGTCTGCAGGGGTATTGAGATGAAACTGTGATACCACTTTGCTGTGCAGTGAGACCCAAAAATAAGCTTCTCTGCTGGCACTCCTCCTACTCTGAACAGGAAGACTGTTATGTTTTTTGTCTGGAGCCAAACATAGCTTTTGGAGATCATCTGAACTGGTGGCAGCAATCCTTATGTGCTCATCTCTGGAGGGCCATGCTCTCCATGTCTTGACTTAAAACAAGGTAGAGAAGACAAGAATGTGTGCATAATACTGATGGTGTGAATATGTCCTCCAGGCTCTAAGAGCCAGGGATCAACTCTGACCCTTGAAGTCTTTGTCCTCAGTGCCTGATTTCGTTCAGAAAGTGGATACATCTGTGAACTACCATAGCCTGATTTAACCAAAACCTTGTCATTCAAAAGAAAAAAAAAAAGTCTTTATTTTCCACTGTGATGCTTGGGCAAATGGATTCAGTTTTTGCAAACTTAGAAGGGATGTGCAGTCTCACGCCCCTAATCTCTGCTGGCTGCTTCCAAACCTGGGCAGTCACTTCTGCCCTGAGAAATCTCACACCTCTCTGTATCTGATTTGCAAGAGATCTTGAAAATAAAGCTGATTTCTTTTTTTCACTGGAGAGATTGCTATGCATCTTGGTCCACACAGAGATCTTTCAGATACAGACTGACCAGATGAATGTCCTTAGTGAGGCATTGCCAACAGCTTTCTGCTGCATGTGGGAAGTTCTTCTCTGTCTCTCTGATGCCTGGATTTTGGGACCTACTTGCTTAATCCTGGATGAGATTATAGGAGAGGTGATGGTGTTTCTCTGTCCTGCTTGGAACCACTGCCATTCATAACTGATATCAAACCAGTAGAAAATGAAAAGAAACAGAGCTTCCAATACATCTTCAGTAGTGAATGATCTTAAAGTTGTTGAAATCAAGGAGATAAAACATTAACATAGATTCCTAATATGAATTTTACTTACACCTGCAGTGCAGGTAGATGTTTCTGTCCATTACAGAGTCCATACACAAGGCTGTATTAGTGTACTTAAACCTAGAGCTGTGGTGTGCTGCTTCTTAATGTAGAACCAGGTCAGCAACAATAACGGATACTTTTCCAGTAACTTCTGTTACTTTCTTTGTATCTCCTACAGCAGAAAGAAATGGTCATTTCCGGGAAGATAGTTCACAGGAAGACCATAGAAAACACCTTGATGTGAGATTTCAAAGCTTCAGTCACTGCAACAGGATCACCTGATGTGATGGCACTCACTAATTACAGCTTGGGATTACAGTTAGCAATGTAATAGAAATAATAGCCATAATTGCCTGTAGTTTAATGAATTTACTTGCTACCTTGTGTTATCACACTCGTTTTTAACTATTTTTCCAGGCTTTCCCTGAGCTGGGCAGACAGACAAGGTCTGCCCTGCTCTTCTGCTTTCCTGCTCAGTGGCTCTCTCCAGTCCTCCTGAAGCTCATAGTGTCTCGCAGGGACCTCTGACTTACAGAACCAGGCACGTATGCCACCTCAAGAAACGTGATAATTGTCTTAGTTAATTTTAAACTCTCTGTTTGGGAAACCAATAATTGGGAAAGCAATTATGGCTTCCCATTTTGGGCCAGCATGCTCCTTCTTAATTTGTGTCTGGTGAAAACCTGAGTGGTCAATGGTGGGCGTGTTTTGCAAAGCGTAACATGAAGTACCAGGATTGGTGAATAAGAAGTGAACCTGTTTTGCAAATAAAATCCTCTGCTTTTGTTCTGCTCAAGGCTTTCCTTTTGTTCCTATGAAGGAAAGGAAAAGGCTCCCATGTCTCTGAATTATTTTCGTTTAGAACTGAATGTGGCATATGGAAGGGCCATGGTTGTTTCACTTAGTATCTCCTATAATCTTATTGACATCCCTCTCTCTAATTTTAGTAGCACTTAAACTTCCCATGTCAGTTATTGCAGGATTTCAGATGTCACAAATTGATGCTTGTTTTGTATGGGACACAGCGGGTGCCTGGACAAGTGCTAGATGTTGGTATGTGCTTCTAAGTGTGAGTGAGTATGTGTCTAAGCTCATGCACTAGTGAAAATTTCTGGCATTCATCTGGATGTGCCCTGATAGACAAACATCTCAGGCTGTGTGCTACACTTCTTGCAGATAAACTTAGATCTAGCCAGATAACGTGTGTGTGTGTGTCTGCTGTAACCGTAAAGTGATGGAGACTTCTTGGTGACTCCAGTTCTTGCTGACTCTCACCATATTGCTCATGTGTGCAGCAGATATTCAGGTTCGTATTTTTATGTTTAGAAAATAAGTACTCTGGACATGTTCTATATTCAGACAAATAATGAAGGTACTGACTTTGTCCTAGCTAGGTTGATATATTGGAGGGATCAGGTACCAGGTACAGTGACCTTAAAATTGTACATCTTAAGTGTTGCTAGAGAGCAGCAGTTTACAAATGCTTAGAGTGCTTAGGTTAACACAGTTTAGTATAATGAGCAACTGCTGGTGAAGCAAGTAATTAAATGCAAAATATGCTCCAAAATGTAATGATACATTGAAATTCAGGGCAGACTATTTCCAAGCATCATTACAAGAATGTCTTATCTCCTTGTATTCCTGTATGAATAAAGGTTTCTGGCTAAATGGAAATTCAGTCTGTGCAACGTGCTCTTTCCTTCTGGTGAGAATACAGTTTGGAGTGGCAAAAATGAGATCTTTCTTACGTAAAGAATGCTGCTAAAATAACTCAAACTGCAAATACTGTACGAAGTAGTAAGAATAAACCAACACCTTTGTTCTCGCAGGGATTCAATTTAAATATTTTGTACTTGTATGATGCTATCTCGGTAATAAGTTCAGTGTTTCTCATTGCTGCTATTCTGTTTGCTGTCAACTCTGCGCCTGATTTCTTTCTTGTTCAGAAAAAATGGATAGGCTCATTGTTGTCCGTAGAACATAGCCTGCTGCTCAGGCTGTGCCTGAAAATAGTCTTGCAGGTATTGATCTCTTATTTTGGATGAATGTGTATCATGTTGAATATACTCATTTCATTGTTAGTAGGTGTGCATTAACGCTTCCCATGAATAACGCTAGGCTGAAACATATTGATTCCTCCTTTCTCTCCTCCCTTGAGCTGTGTATTTGTTCAGTGGTGAGTCAAAAATGATAAAACCTTGTTTTAAAAAAAATCTTGTGGCTTTTGTTTTCTCAGCAGATGGCAGCTTTAGTGGCGATCCATAGCACGTAGCATGCTTGTGTCTATTTCAGAACATGGGAGAGGTGGCCACAAAGTTGGAATGGAAAAATACCTTGTGAAATGCAAGAGAGCTGTGTGGCAGGTTGGGGGGCTCTAAACCAACTTGTGGCTATTGGTGCTTTACCTAGGAATTGGAGAAGTGTTTTCTGGTAGAATTAGACCAACTGAGCATGTAGGCAATGAGATGGCAGTCCAAACTCCCTGTCTTAAACTGTGCCTTGTTTAGCAGCTATACAGTGTTACTGTTGTATGTAAACCAAGGTGTCAGCCTTAAGTTGAAGTCATTTGTCTGTTGGCAATGCTGATTTATCCCGATTGGAGCAGTGAGCAGTGGTGTGTGGATGTGTGTTGATTTGGTTGGTGATTTTTTTTAAAGGAACTTCTCACCCATCTTTTCTGGAAAGCAACCAGGGTGGCTTGAGGGGGATCTTCGTTTTGGAATGAAGTGGCAATGGGGCCACGTCCTATTATGGTGGCCTATAGTTGAAATACTGCAAATACAACTTTATGGGTTGAGGGAGAAGATTGTATCAGAATGATAATGGTATCAATAATTTTAAATTACAGTGGTATTGTTAGGTTTTTGTGTTTTTTGTTTTTTTTTTGACAGAAGTCCGTTTCTGTGCACTCTCAATCCTCGTAAAATATTTTAAAATGTTTTTGAGAGGCATTTTTATTTTGTTGTAAAATGATCTATTTCATCTGTCAGGAAAAAAGTAACCAAATAATGGCACAAATAGGCCATAGTGTGGTTATTTAATTTACTCTGGCCTCTAGGATGTGAACTGTGCTCAGAGGGATCTTGCTCAGGCATCTTGGTCCTTGCAGAGTCCCAGTAGACCCTGGAGGACAATTTGGAGTTAGCAGTTGTCTCCCAGAAGAGCAGAGGATGGCAGAAGATCAGACAAATGCAGTCACCTTCCTCTGGCACAAATCAGTGCAGCTTCACTGTGGGTTGAATGCTGTGCTATTGGGTTGAGCCGTACTCTGTGCTGGGCAGGCGCTTTCTTTTCATTTCATCTCACTCAGTGATGCCCAGCTCCTTATTGGCAAATTAGCCCGAGTTGTTTGTAGGAATGGCAGCAAAGTATGTGCCTTATGCAACGTGGCAACCTTTACAGGGGCATTTCTATACATTTGGGTGACGTGCAGGTAAACGGTGATATTCTTGGGACACTAATACTTAGCGGTTTATAGGACACACAGACGTCAAGGCCAGGCTGGATGGGGCTTTGAGGAACATGGTCTAGAGGGAGGTGTCCCTGCCTATAGCAGGGGTTGGAACTAGGTGATCTTAAAGGTCCCTTCCAACCCAAACCATTCTGTGATCCTATGATTGTTCTTAATATCTTTTAAATGTTAATGATCTATTTGAAAATAACTAACTTCCATTTCCAAATAACAGTACACCAGAAGTAAAGGAAGGTGCTAAAAGCCCAGTCAGTTTATACTGAAGATGTGCATTTATAGTCTGCCAAATTTAAATCTTTTGGTTTGATTGTAAGTATATTCCTTCTTATTAAAGTCTGGCTGGTGCTTTGGCTAGGTGGTTCAGTACTTGAGCTGTTTGATCAACACATTTATTACTGTTCAGGGCAAAATCCAAGCTGAAATGCAACTGAAATTGGAGGAGACTGAAGTTTGACTGCAACGTGAACATCATATCAGGGATATGCCTTTGGGTGAAATAAAAATCGGACTGCAGATATGTTAACAGATAACCTATGGAAAAATTATATTCTGCACATCCTCCATAGTGAGTAGAGAAAAATTTATCAAAAACTTCTCAAAAACAGCATTGATGTGGAGTGTGCTTTAATTTGGGCAGGACGTCCATTGCAGTGCATCAGCCTCATCAGGGCACATGAAATTCAGGACTGGTAACTCAGTGGTGACAAGGTGCTACCAAACACAGGTTTCCATAGGCAGGCCAGGGTGAATTTTGAAAAGAAAAAATGTAATGTGGTGATGGAAACTCTAAAAATATTAACTGTGTGGTAATCATTTAAGTGTAAGATTAAATAACTTGAGTTAAAGCATAATTCAGAAGAAATTGAAGCCTAAAATAAGGACTTCAACCAAAATATGTGTCATGGCAACTTCAAAGCAGAAAGTAAAACTTCCTCCTTTTGGCTTAGGAAAGTTTCTGGCTAGAAACGAAAGCAAAAAGAAAAGTTATTTTCAGTGTTCATAGGAAGATTACCAAACTCTGACTGAAAGAGCACCTGCCCCTGGTTTGCTAGAGCACAGCTGCCACAGCACCACTGTGCTGACCCTGGAGAGGGAGAATACTTCAAACTGATCAAGAACAAGTAGCTTTTTAACCCCTTTATTGTCACTGAAGAAGTCTGTGGAGATGTTCCTGCTGTTCGATGTTGAAAGCTTAGCGGAGTGTGAGGGCCAGCACTTCTTGAAAAGGAACAGAGAGAGTAAAATCAGGTTAGGACCCAAGTGGGTGCAAGTACCAGATCCTGGAAGGTGGGCAGGTAACATTGAACTGTTATTTCCATGTGTCAAAAGTTTCACGTGCCCAATGGTGGTCGGAGGGAAGTTGTCAAAGGGAGATGATGGTAACTGCAGGTAGAAACAAGGGTAGGTTAAGATTTGGAGCTCTTTTATACATCTGTAACTGAGCTTCAAAGCAGTGTCGGTTGCCTGAGGGCAGGTTGCAAAGCACTTGGCTCAAAGCAAGCTGAAGGTTACTGATCTCTTGAGGGGAAAAATATGCAAAGAATTGCATAGGAAAGCAGTTACTGTAATGTAAAGTGGCTTGAATGAGTGTTAATTGTGTGTATGGAAAAAAACTATGCAGGTTTTTATCAGCAGTTGATATTGTAGGCAGTAAGGTGGCAAATATTGAAGTATGCAAGCAAAAAACATTACCTAACAACATAATCATGTAATTTAGTTACTTCCCAGCTAATGAGAGAGAAATGCAAAGTATCAGAAGTATTATCTGTGAGACTCTTAACCTGCTTCTTCTAGACATTGCACTAAGTGGACTGGACTATGGTTGGACTAGATGGTCTTGTAGGTCCTTTCCAACCTAATGTATCTATGAATCTAAGTGTTTGCTGCAATATATTGTGGCTTTACAGAGCTACCAAAAGCCCTGAAATGGTTAAAAGGCCGTGATGGATTCATGGGAAAAAAAATGCTTCTGATAAGATAGAGCAGCTGACTTATATGGAAAAATACATTAGAAATTGGTAATGCTATCTCACGGCTGTGAATGATCATGAAGCAGAACTTGAAAACTGAGTAGCCCCAATGATGTATCAATGGATTTACCACAAGGTGAGAAATTTGATCAGTCAGATTACTGTGGCACGTGCTGCTCTCACATTAATTTTTGCTCACGTATGAGTCTGGATTTCCCTAACACGGTCATGTACTCTTCCACAAAGGGCAGATGTCTCAAGTGGAATTGGCTCATGTAGACATGGATGAATTAAAGGAAAATATGCTGTCTGCAGAGCAGGAGAGAGTTACCACACAGTGGCCACTGAATTAAAGTCCTGATTTTCTGTCGTCATCGCCTGTTTTTAAAGGAACAAATATTCTTTATCTGAAATCACCATGAAGGGGAAGTTTAGAAAGATGGTGTTTTATTTTATTTTTTCAATTATCTGTTGAAAACAGAGAGAATAAGCATAAGATGTGATCTTTTGCCATTTCTGGCTATTTAACCAATGGAACTGACCTGTCCATTAGTTATTGGACCTTCTGCAATCTTCTGAACATTTGTGTCTATGATTTTTGTCATTTTTCAGTTTCACGCACTTGGATAGATCTGAGTATTAATGATGACTTATTGAAATATGAAAACCCAACCGTTATTTGAATGTATTTGAACTGAATATGAATAATTTTGATACATATCACAGTTTGGTATGCATTACAGTAAAACTATTCGACTGTTAATATTTTGGACTTTATTTGTCTGTTAATGCAGTCAGAGTCTGCAACTTTTTGTGATCTCTGTTTATGACTGTAAAGTTACTGATGTGTGGTACGGTACATTTTGCTGACAATGAATAAAACATCATAGTTCCATTGAGAAGTAAGTTTTTTCTTCTTTGGTAAAATTATTAATATGTTGGGTAGGAAAAAAAAGAAGCGAAGTGAAATCATCCTCGTAAATAGAGTGAATAGTGATACCTGAATGCCTTTTTTGCTTCATTTTTTTCTACCAAGGCCAACCATCAGGAATCCCAGACCCAGGAGACCAGAGAAAAAGTCTGGAGAAAAAAAAGCTTTCCCTTGATTGAGGAGGACTGGGTTAAGTTGGTTTTGACAAATTTGGCACCCACAAGTCATTGGATCCTGCTGGGATGCACCCATAAGTGCTGAGGTAGCTGCTGAACATCCCTGCTGGGCTGTTCTTGATAATCTTTGAAAAGTCGTGGTGATCAGGAGAGGTGAGTGAGAAAGTAAGCAAATGTCACCTCAGGCTTCAAAAAGGGCAAGGAGGAGGGCGTGGGAAGCTGCAGACCTATCAGCCTCATCTCCATCCCTTGAAAAGTGGTGGAACGACTCATCCTGGAGGCCATCTCTAAGCATGTGGAAGGCAGGGAGGTTACTGGAAGTGGTCAGTATGGAGTCACCAAAGGGAAATAATACTTAACTAACTAGATTAGCTTCAGTGATGGGACGACTGGCTGAATAGATGAGGGGAAAGCAGTGATGTTGTCTGCCTGTACAGGAGTTTTGACGCTGTCTCCCGTGGTATCCTCAAACCCACTAAGTGGGAGCTGGATACATGGACAGTGAAGTGGATTGAGAACTGACAGTGTCAGGTCTCAGAGGTTAGTAATAAGTGGCACAGTCTAGTTGGAGGTGTGTAGCTAGTAGTATCAGTACCGAGTCCAGTATTTAACTCAAAAATTTCTGACTTGGATGATGGGATAAAGGACCTTCTCAGCAAATCTGCTTATGGTATAAAACCAGGAGGGGTAGCTGATACCCTGGAGCACTGCACTGCCATTCGGGAGGGCCCTGTCAGGCTGGAGGGATGGCAGAGAAGAACCTCCTGAAATTCAACAAAAGCAAGTATAAGGTCCTGCACCTGGGGAAGAACAATCCTATGCAACAAGGTACAAGCCGGGGGCTGATCTATGGGAAAGTAGCTCAACAAAGAAGTACCAGGGGGTCTTGGCAAAGCACAAGTTGGACATGAGCCAGCAGGACAGTGGTGTTCTGGGCTGCCTTAGGAAGAACACTGCTGGCAGGAAGAGGGAGATGATTCTTCCCCTCTAGTCAGCCCTTGTGAGGCATCACCTGAAGTGGTGTCCAGTTTTGGGCTCCCCAATACAGAAGAGACCTGGAGTTCCTGGAGTGTGTCCAGTGAAGGGCCCCTAAAATACTGAAGGGACATCTCACATGGGGAGAGGTTGAAGGAGCTGGACCTGTTCAGCCTGGAGGAGGAAAGGCTTGGGGTTCTCCTCAATGTGTATAAGTACCTGAAGGGAAGTGTCAGGATAGGACCGTGCTCTTCTCAGTGGTGCTCAGGCGACAAGAGGCAGTGGGCACAAACTGAAACACAGGAAGTTCCATCTGAATTCGAGGAAAGCTTTCTTTTCTTTGAGGGTGACAGGAGTGCTGGAATATGTTGCCCAGATGGATTGAGGAGTCTCCTTACCTGGAAGTATTCAAAAACTGAACACAATTCTGGGCAATGTGCTCTAGTGGCCCCTCCTTCAGCAGGTGTGACCTCCATTGCTCTCTTCCAACTTCAGCCATTCTGTGGTTCAGACTGGATTTGGAGAGTAGATAAAGGGAGAGTCTGCCTCTGCCATGGAAAACCACAGAGCAGTGACATTCCACTTCTATACGTACCTTCATTTGGCTTTGCATAATCTCTAAGATGGGTATTGGAACCTAGGTGTTCTCAGGCATTCTTTGTCTTAAGTGCATCACTTGTTTCAGGTCAATCTCTGTGAAAACGGAAGGCAACTCAGTGTCTGTGAAAATCCTCAGACCCTCAGAAAAGGCCTTTCTGTAAATCTAAGAGGTTTTCCAAAAATACTCATTAGATCATAATTAGATTTATATTGTTTATATGTCTTCTTTTAATTCTGTGATCACATGCTGACTGTTTTGTCTTCCAGGCAAATTTTCTTGGTAATGTGTCATCTGTTTGTGTGTGAAGAAGTGCAAAATGACTAATTCTTTGTACTGTTTACATTCATAAAGTAACAATTTCAGCTTTGTACTTGTAGCAACTGCCAAAAGCCCTTCCATGGAAACAGGAGAATGAGAGACATTAAATCATTGGTCTCGAATATGACATATACTTTGCATAACAAAGCAAAATTACCTTGGCAAGACTCTTCTCTGTGAACAGTAAATAGGTTGCACCATTTTTACACCTGCCAAGATTTGAAAGCTATAAATAGATTTGTGGGGAGAAGATATATATATATTTGTATACATGGATATTAATTACATATATATTTATTAGC
Source organism: Odontophorus gujanensis (assembly GCA_013399175.1). Lineage (NCBI taxonomy): Eukaryota > Metazoa > Chordata > Aves > Galliformes > Odontophoridae > Odontophorus > Odontophorus gujanensis. The sequence goes on from VXAB01009959.1 coordinate 145,898, forward strand.
TTTTTGATCAATGAAAAGGAGGAGGAGTAAGGTGGCAGAGTTTACATAGGGAAGGATTTCTGCTTATCTGTGCTCTTGGTATCCGATGGTAATGTATCCTGGTTTTGTCCACTATAATAATCTGTAATAATAGTAACAGGAGTCTAAAAATCCACTTTGCAAGTCTTTGGAGACTTCTGGACACCATGCATGTGCTGTGGAAGCACATCTATTCCAGCCAGGTTGTTCTGTCTTCTGGAGGCCATTCGGCTTCAGTGGAGGTGATTGCCACCCAGGTCCAGCCCTGGAACTTCTGGCAACTTATCAGTTGAAGCTGCAGATGTTAAAAGCTCATAAATGATTTTCGGGAGCTCCTTAATTTCTTGGTTGCCTTTTAGAAAGTCATCCGTGTAAATTCTGATTTTTTATTGGGATTTTAGGATGGGAGCAGCTGGAATTTCTTTTGAATGGTTACACAGCACAAATGTGTGTGCCTTAAATATAAGTTGTGTGTACTGTGACTTAGAGTGTTTCAATTCAAATACCTTTTTTATTTAGCATTAAGAGTTAGCTGATTGCTTTGCCAAATGGCCAGGAATTGGCTTATTTTCCTGGACTGTCTTTGGAGAAATTAATAGCAGTTGCAGAATTTACAAAGAACAATGAGTATTTTCTGACTCAGAGAGCTAATCTGAATAAAATGTCTGTGGATATTGGTTCCCCACCACCACCACCACTTTTTAGAGGAATAAAAGGAAAAATTAATAATTACTTTTAATTTTGCAGGTAACCAGCAACAAGCGTGAAATGACCTTCCCTGCATTTCAACAGGAGGATGTAAAAACTGACATCAGTCAAAAACTGCCGGACCAACAGTTTCTCCTGTTCACCACAAAGGAGGAAGATCTAAAAACAGCAGAGACCAAAAAACCGAGCAGAGTTCATGAGTATGAAAAGGAAAACACTCGTTCTGTTTGTCTTCTGGAACAGAAGCGCAAGGTTGTTTCTTCAAATATTGATGTGCCTCCAGCAAGGTAAGGAAAGTTAGTTTTGGTTTGGTTTTGTTGATGATTGTTGGCTTTTTTTTATGCTTTTCATGTGTGTTGTTTTTTTTTTTTCCTGGTGGGATATTGAAGGCAAGTTTGCCAAGTATGAACTGTTAAAACTGATATTCATGTTTAAGCAGCCCAAAGTTGATCTCAACTCCTCCACTTGAGAGATCTGCTAGAAAGTAGAAAACAGTAGTAGCAGGAGCTGAGGCTGTCAGAAATGTTGGACTCGCAGTGGTATTGCTATTATCATGTGCTGCAACTGAGGTATGCCCGGAAGAGGATGTACCTTGAACAGGCAGAGATTGTTGGTCCAGCTTTAGGTTTGTCTGATAAATAATCTTGTAAGTGAGACACAGCATCATACCTACAGCCACCTTATAATCACAGGAATATGAATTGACTTGTTCTGGATATTGAGGTTGTAGTATCATATTTTCCACTCTCTGCTTACATGGGCTAGAGCCGAGTCATGATGTGATCAATGAAGTGAATTAATAGAAAGAAAAGTGATGAGGAAAGCCAGTGCAGGAGAAACAAATGGGAAATTAGGGATTTTGTTGTTGCTTTTTTAAGTCTTATTCCTTGGACTTGTTCTGAGCACGTAAATTTTTGTGACTGCAGCACTACACTTCTAATTGTAAAATACTTACGGGGAAATATGTTGAGAAAAAATATTTATTCTTTTATGTTTGTTACGTTTTATCTACACTGCAGCAAGAAATTCAAGATTTATGTATATATTTTTTAAATTTTTCTGATGTTTAGGTGGGAAAAAAAAAGGAACGATGAATTTTGTACTAGCTAATTATTAAAGAGAAGGAGATAGCAGAACAATCTGTAGAACTTTGAACTTTTTGGGAAGGAATTCTTTTGTTGGAGACAGAAAGGGAATGACTGCTCTAGACAAGGGTTAATGTAAAAGAAAGATATCCTGTAGTGCTGAACAGATTCTCTTGAAATGGTGGTGAAAAACTGACAACGAATTGGGTGTTCTGTCTTGCAAGATAACAAGTGCATGAGAGAGTTTTTGCTGTTTGTGATTATATGTTGGCATCAGTTTCTCTCCAAATATTTTTTTTTCTTAATGTTTTTGGGAAATACACTCTCACATAACATACAGTGAAGTTCCTAGCATGTGTATTTTCTAGAATGTCACTAAGTAGTCAGACTGTACGTTGACCTGTTTTTTGTTGTTTTTTTTATTGCTTTCTAAAAAAGAACACAAAGCTGCATGTTTTGCCATGTCATCCAGGAGAGGGTCTTCATTAACTTCTGGCTCTCATGGATGACAGTTGTAATAACCACAAAGTTCACAAGCATTTTGATGGAATTTATATTTCCAGGCATATATGTAGTAAAAAGCTGTGCATTCAAGGGTCACAATTTTTAGGATACTTATTTAATTTTTTCACCCATAATCAGCCCTGTAATAATGCCTGAAAGCCCATATATCTCAGAACGAATGGAATCATCAGAAGATTGAGGTCAAAAGGCACCATAGGAAGTGACCTGGTACAGTGTACTGCCCAAAGTGTGCCTTAGCACATCCGTTTTAAAATTTGGGAAATAAAGTTTCAGGCTTTAGGAGATATTTTTGTTTGACTTCATTGAGATAATCCATCTCAAGGAGTCAAGCTCCTCTTTCCTGTAACTTCAACATAATTTTTCTCTGAGGGATGGATGTTTCTTTCCCAACACGGAAAAGAGAATGAATAAACGTCGTAAATACCCCTTTAAAACTAATTACAACACTAGTTGTTAGCACAGGATACTAAGACGATAAGAAGCATATTTGTTTGCAAAAGTGTCTTGTAAAATTGTTCATCATTCCTGTATTTTGTTGCCCACACACATATGATGATACGAATTAAGTACTTAAGAGAGTTTTTTGCATGTTTTCAGATGGGCAAGTCAAGCTGCTGCATTAGCAGTCTTAGAGAAGGAAGTAGGCAACAAATCTAGAATCCAAATTGGATAGTATAAGTATCTTGGTCACTCCTGCTTCAAGTTTGATTTTCCATTGGAATAGGAGGTGACTTTTTGTCCTGTTTGTCAAAAACAGACTGGAACTGTGCAAAAACCTTTGCTTGGAGACCTTATTAAATATTTGCTGTTGTAATGAGGGGAATGCCCAATCCTTCTTCAGTGGGGACTGTGAAATCTGTAAGTCATGTTCTCTGGAGTACAAAGGAATGTAAGGCCAGGTATTTGACGTTCTCCTGCCTCTTTTCAGTAATATGATGTTTACAAAAGTGTGGGATAAATAAGGAGGTGAATATGATCTTCAGTTTCACGTGGCTATATACACTTTCTTTAGAACAAACTTAGCCAGTGTTTTGAAGTGCCATGGAAATAAAGTTTGCTGTTTGTTCTGTTTTAAAACCTTGATGGAGGAGAAGATTATCAGCTTCACTTCCGATGCCAAATTAAAGTGGAAGGTTGAACTTTACTAAACCCTCAACAATATCAAAGTGGTTTAGAGACAAGTTTATTGTACTGCAAAATCATCATTAGCAGGAACATTATGAGTGTCTTCGTTAGAGCTCTGGAAAGTGTCTTCAAGAGAGTTGGTAACATGGAAAGGTATCCTTTGCTTTGACCACTAAATGAAACAAAGTCCATCCCATCTCATCTTTCTTAGCGGTATCAGTGAATATGAATGAAAATCTTTGTGAGGCTCTGTATCCAAATATTCAACAGCTCAAAAAATATTGGCATGATAAATGCTGCTTCTCAGACACTCACCCACAGTACTATTGCAGTGCTCTGATTATTGCTCACAGACACAAACTTAGGAATATGTTGAAAATATTTTAGCCTGGTCTCTGGTGTTTCAGGTGCTTCATACTATGGTGTGCTGAAATTACTGTAGAGGGAAATGTAGAGGGGAGACATCTGGGTTACCGTGTTTGGAAAATGAGGATCTAGTGCAGAATGTGGACGCTTGAATTTTGTTTTTTTTGAGAAGGGGTAGATCTGTGGTGTTTAACAGCCTGGCAGTAGTTTTCTGGAGGGTGGTAGAAGGTGTGTGTTCAGGCTCTTCTGTTGTGTTTGGAGCAGTGCCATGGACTCATCCAGGGAGGTGTCCTGACCATCACATTCCTGGCATACTCAAGGTGCTGCACGGGGCAGCTCTTTAAAGTAATAGTGTCAGGCTAAACGACCTGTGTTTTATTACACAGTGAAGAATTTTAGTTCTGAAGTGAAAATTAGCTTTGAAAGCTAATTGTTTACGTTTTCTATTGTTACAGCTTGCATTACCCCTGTGGACCTTTACGTCTCTCTCTACTGCTCTATTGGAAGTTTCTACTAGATTAAAGTAGAAGATGGGGCTTTAAAAAAAGCAAACTTTTTTTTATACTTTGGAATACAAAAATGAGTTATGAACTTAACAACATGAAGTCTTTCCTTTTTCAGATCTCTACATTTTGTCATTTTGCACAAAGGCTGTACAAGGTGTATAGCGTTTCAACTTCTCAAACTCAGATGTATGCAGATGAAGCTGTTAGCTTAGTAAATGAGCTGTTTAATATGATAAGAAAATTTGAATTCCTTGCTTCAGTTTTCAGAGTTTTAATTTATCGTCAGTTGTGGTGCTTAGAGTGCTGGTCTTGGAGAAAGCGGTCTGACAACTGCATTACAAACTGCAATTATCTCTGAGAATTGAGATTTTATCTACAGAACAGAGGAAAATACATTTTAGTTGACCCGCAGTTCAACTACAAGTGATCAAACGCAGAACAGATCCCTGGGATCTGAGTAGTGAAAGGTCATCTCCTAAAAAAAGTGGTGCCACATAGGGAATAATAGCATTGCATTGTAGGCAGAAGGAAGCCCAGCTCTGCTGGTGTTCTGGGCAGCTACATCTGCAGAGGTCAGCTGCAATCAAAGATGATGTCCCCAGCAGGCAGCGATGTGGAAGTTAGCAGAGCCTTTTCACTCATTTGTGTTTTCATCAGTTATGCACCAGAGTCCTCACTTACTCCCAGAGCAAGTCAGCAAGGACTGGTGGCAGCACAGCTGGGAGAGCAGCAGTCAGGGCCTGGGCAGTGACTGCAGCTTAGGCCTGTGTAGAGACCCCTTGTGCTACAGGGACTGACTGGAGCATGAGCAGCGGACAGCAAGGGGTAAAGTTTCCTTTTTCAAGTGAAACATAAGAATAAACATGGCAGAAGTGGTGATGGGGTTAAAACTCCATTTGAACAGGTGTGATTTGACCAGCTGTATCTGGAAGCACTTCATAACTTCTCTGCATTACTTGCAAAGGTAATGTCTTTTCTGGTGTCACAGTAGGGAGCAACTTGAAACAACCAAAAGGATGGAGAATCATGGAAGGAAATGAACAGGCATTACTCCTACCCTTTGGGTGGGTGTCAGGGTTTTAATAATTTTGTTAACTTCTTACTAAACAATCTCAAAATATTGTGAAGTACATATAATCCACTTGCCATATCCTTCATCTGTTCCCTCCAGTAATGTATCTCCTCTGAAAAAAGGAGGAATCCCAAATTTTCCAACTGGCAAACTTTCTCTGCGTTGTTTGTGCTCTCGATGGAAAAGAATGCTAAACCTCAGTCGCTTAAGTACTTCCGATAGTGAGAAAATAGCTCTTGTGCAATAAAAACCTCTAGTTCCTCTGCCTTTCTGGTTCTCTGTTGGATAGTACCATTTACAGTGACAGTCGTTTACGTTGGTTTTTCCTGTGTTTTTTTTTTTAAGTTGCACTATTAATACAAAGTAATTTCTTATTCACGTAGCTATACATTATCTGCTAATTAGTCCCTAATTTATTGAAAAAATAACTGATAGAACTGAAATAAAGTAAATTAAGTATCTCTAGGAATTCTTTCCCTTGTTGCCATTTTATGTGCTTCTAATATAGGCACAGAAAACTGCAGCGGAATAAATGGTGACCATGTTTTCTGGCCATTGTTATGAGGAGACAACACAGGCTACATTTTTGTCCTGGAATGATTTTCTTGCCTGGTATCTCCAGGAATGTAGCTCTGGGCAACCTTCTGATCAGGGAGTTTGCTGCTGATCCATATGGCCTGCTGGGCACGGCTGGTTACGCAGCATGCATTTCAGTGGGAATATTTGCATGTTTTCCTAGCCAAACCTCTCCAGGAACCTGACTCTGAGATCAAAAGCAGTATCTGCTTAACTCTGATATCCTCACGAGGAGAGCTTTGTGATACACTTGCAGGAGGAAGAACCCAGTGATGATGTGCTGCTTTGTTTGCCCAGAGATGTTTATTCAGATGCAGTCTTCTCACTGTTTAGAAAAGCCCGACTTCACTGAGGAAGAGCTCCTTTTCTCTTTGCTACGTAATTTAGGCAGAATGGATCTGTCGGGCAACTTTAGAAGGAGTCAACTATTTGTTGGCTGCTGGTACTTTTCAGGCAAATGGATGTAAACAGAAGGCCAGGAAACCAGACTGTACTGCACATGCATTGCAAACTTCCTTCCAGCTCAAAATCACTTCATTTAGACATTTTTTCAATTTTTTTCCAGCTACCCTTTGGACTGAATGTTCTCATCTCTTTAAGTTCTATTTTCTGGGCATTTGTTGTAGTTGGAAACTTTGAAACCCATTGTTTTTCATGTAATGAAAATTACACCCGGAGTAATTCCCATATTTCAGAGCTTCTGTAATAATGTTGGGAGTTGGCAATACCATGTGTTTAAAATCAGCTTCTCCAAATATCCGCACCAACTAATTATTGAAGTATTAAACTGTTGCTTTGTTTTGCTAGGCTTCTTTAGTTAAATTTGTGTGCAGCTTGATTGGATTTCACCCAAGCAGTCATTAGAACTTGATTATGTTTAATATTGATGGTGAACTGCTTGTCATGGTCTGCTGCAAAAAAGACGTGCCTTCTAGGATCCCATTGTTAAGGGGGAAAAGAGGTTTAGACAAAAAGCAGCCATGTTCTTTGTGTGTTTCTTGATACTCCTTTCCAGTACTAAATTTTTTTTGCCTTATCGAAGGACTGCATGTGTATATTAAACTCCAGGGGCCTTTGAAAATGTGCGTGTAAGCAGTGTAGCAGAAGTTGAATTAAAGAATGTAGATTAAATTGCAAGTAAAAACGCTGCAGGTGCTTACTACAGTTACAGCAGAGCCAAACCAGAACTCCTGAAGTCACCTTGCTCATTTAACTGAGTTCTTCCAGATCCCTTGCCTCGGTGTTGGTTGCTGTGATGGCTGAACCAGCTGCTTGTGATGCTGAAACAGTGAAGGGGGACACATCTACAGATGCATTTGTGACTGCCTTTGAGCTGTGGAAATCTGACCTCTCATGTGATGAGGTGTGTCAAGTCTCAGCAACGCTGAGGAGCAGAAAACATGGTCAGGGAAACTCCCATTGCAAGGGTGGCTGAACATGGGGTGGCTGAGCTTCTTACCAGTACTGTTGACGCGCTCATGTGTCAGAATTTCAAAGTCCTCACTGCTGTACGTCAGGGAGAGTAGTTTGCTGAAAAATTTACTTAGATCCATCGCTGAAGAAGAGTTTACTCTGTGTACATAGTGTATCTCTACTTTCTCTTCCATTGGATATTTCTGTCAGTCCCATTTCATTGTGTTGTATTGCACGCATATCCACCCAAGAGCTTCAAGATCTCCTGTATGTGGTTTTATGACTACAATGATATGGTTTCAGCTGGTAATGAAACCAGTGATGTGACTCATGCAATTAACCTTCATGACCAATCTTATGTACATGTTAGCTAACCTTTCTAGCAGGATTTTGTCCACTTAGTAATGTTGCTAAAGTGTAAGTTTTGGATGAAATTACTCCAAAATTTGTTTTTTTTTCAGTAATGCCTAAATCACAGTGAATATTAATCTCATGAATAAATCAGAGTGCTTTTTTCTCTTCTTTACAAATGATCTTCTGCAGTGGGTAGTGATTTTCTCACAACTTGGTATAATGCAAGATATGCATGTTTGTGGTGCAGAGTGGCATTTACTGGTGGTTGTTGAACAAACAAGAATGCGAATGAAGGCTATTTCTCAGGAATACTTTTTTTTCCTGCTTGGTGGGGTTTTTTGTAGCGACAAGTCAACCCGTAGACTTCTTCCTTGATCCTCTCTAAAAGTTGAACTTTTTCTTCTGAAGGATACAACAGTGTTAGAATTAGGAGTGGAATTTTTAGCCATGTGGATTTTTGGCCAGTGTTATTGTCCCTTTTCCTTTTTTATTTTTTTTATTTTTTCAACTTAAGACTTGTGGTGGTGTTCCCAGGGAAATAAATTCTATTAAGAACTAACACAGGTTGAATTGTTTGTGCAATTGATGATGGTAACATGAAGCTTTCCCACTACCTGATTTTGGAGTTGGTATTATTTTAGGTAATCACTGTTTTCAAAAGAAGGCTGAAAAGAAGATTTTGCTTACATCCTAATACATATATGCAAACATGTAATATATGTGCATGTATATATACATAAATAAGGTTCCGGTTTTCCTAGAAAATAATACTTTCAAAGCAATGAGGAAGATTTGTCTCCATCTGCAGAAGTATCTTTAAAACCTTGTTTCACTGGTATTCGAGACAAAGGGCTGAATTATTTCATCTGTGTGTCCAAAATTGCCAGTGGACAGTGATTTCATTATCAAGCAGATTTCAATGAATTCTTCTAATGTGACACATATAGGAAAAATGTGTTCTTAATCTACAACGAGCACTGGGCTCTGGTTCTTGAGGAGCTGCATTCAACAGTCACTGCTGCTCTATCTGCTAGCTACCACTGTGAATAGACATCTTGTTCTCAGCTCTTCAGTTCCCTTAAAAAATGGAGTGTAATTTCAAAACACTCTTAAACAGCAGGCAGTATTCAGTAAGGGTAATTTCTTTGTGGTCTGTGTTAGCTGTGGTGCAAAAAAAAATCCCTGTTGAAATGCCATCTGTGCTGAGAAAAAGAAAAAAGTCAGTGGGTATGTAGTTCTTAACTTGTGTATCTGTGAGACGTGCAAGAATGGGTTACCATGTATGTGGTTGTACTGAAGTTTATTTGTAGCTACAGTTTTATTTAAATGCTATAAAGTTAAAATACTCTGGCTTACACAGTGATCTTCAGTACTGTATCATTCTGGTGAGAAAAGACATGGAGCTTGCCTTTCTGAGAGAAGTTCTAATGCTCATAATTCTTCTTCAAATATTTCTAGAAATTTCTGTTTAACTCCTCTAGCATCATCTCCATGATAACATTAATTTTACGCATTAAAAGAATCAGGTAAAAAGTGTGACTTTCATGTATTTATAGTAACGTGCATACATTATGTGCAAGGGTTTTTGGTGCTTTGTTCACATTCCTGTGGTGACTACTCTATTGTAAAGCTCATTTAACCCTACTGATTTTATTCTGTACATAAAAGTATATAGTTGGTTTGCATAGATGAAAGGCTATTTTTAAGGTCATTTTCATTAATTTCTGTAACAAAGATTTTTCTGATCTCTTTTATATAGAGATTGTATGTGCATCTGGTACCTGTTTTACCTGTTTCTACTAGAGTTTTTGTGATAATGGGAATGTGAAAGGATAGAGCATTTCACCTAGGTACTGATATTTCAACATGATTAGGATATGTACGTATGTATGTCCTTGGTGGGGACAGACTGAGAGAGTTGGGACTCTTCAGCCTAGAGAAGAGGAGGCTCCCAGCGTACTTTACAGACCTTCCACTACCTGAAGGGGACCTACAGGAAAACTGTGCAGGTACTTCTTAGAAGGGCATGTAGCAACAGGACAAAAAGAGGTGGTTTTAAACTGGAAGAGAGTGGATTTAGACTAGATATTAGGAATCGTTTACTGTGAGGGTGGTGAGACAATGGAACAGGTTGCCTGGTGAGGTTGTGAATGTCCCCTCCCTGGAAGCATTCAAGGCCAGGCTGGATGGGCCTTTGAGCAGCCTGGTGTAGAGGGAGGCATCCCTGCCTATAGCAGGGCCTTGGAACTAGATGATCTTAAAGGTCCCTTCCAACCAAAACCTTTCTATGATTCTCTGATTTTATTTGAAGCAGAACCAGATCTTCCTGTGGTTTCAGCAGTCTGCTGAATATAAACTGAACACGTACAACTCATGCTAGTCTTTCCAAGTAGTATATTCTTCGAGCTAGTGATAACAGCAGTACTTGATGGTGATGCACTGCACAGAATGCACAGGTAGAAGATAGAAGCTTTTGGTGAAACATGAACTAATGTTTTGGCTGATCCTGGAGAAAATTACATCCTGTAGCATTTTGCTGCTCCACCATACAGTGAATGTGGGTGAATTGAGCGAAGACATCTTGCTCGAAACGTTCCCAAGCAAATGTATGTTTACACTTTCCATAGAACTGACATTTAGAAAAAAATAACTCATTTTGGGATAAAACATTCACTGTTGGTGGCTGTGTGTGAAATTGTTTGTTTGATAACCACATCTTCAAAACAGCTCCTTAGGGAGCTGAAGTAAAAAGTATAGAAAGCCACTGCCAGAAAACAGTAGCAGAGTGTTTATTTTTTTATTTATACGTCATCATATGCTGGGTGTCTGGCAGTTGCACTTGCTTCTATCAAGAAGCGTAGCAGACATTCAGTTATAGCTGGGCCCCTGACCTTTGTTATCCACCAACAGCAGAGGTAGCATCATTGTGGTTAGCTGAGCTGTTTCCAATGTGATTTTGTCTGGAACGTTCAGAAAGAGCCATTTCCTTGAGCACTGGTAAACGTCCAGCTGGTGGTGGTGGCCTGCTTATAGTTCAAACCTCTGCCTCTTACCACACACCTCATCTTCAGGGGCATCAGATTCACTGTTTCTGTAGTGTTTTAGTGGTTATGGTGGGACCAATTTGCCATCATTTACTATCTGTAGTGAAATAAAACCTGTGTTTGGGCAGTGCTTTCCCATAAAAAAACAAAAAGCAACACTGTTTGAATACTTCATAGCCTTTTACTTAATTTTGCATACAAAGGACATTCTTTATCTTGTTGCCTGCTCTCAAATTTAAGCTCCTTGCTTTGTCTGACTGCTTTTTCCTCCTTGTCTTAATTTCATAGGATCATAAAATCACAGAGTATCCCAAGTTGAAGGCAGCAGCAGGGGCTATTGAGTCCAGCTCTTGTCTCTATACAATACCACTCAAAATCCAAACTGTGTATGAGAACAGTGTCCAAACGCTCCTTGAACTCCAGCACTCGGGGCTGTGCCCCCTGCCCCGGACATCCTGTTCCATGCCCACTGCCCTGTGGTGCAGACCCTGTCCCTCACCCCCACCCTCCCTCCCCTGACACAGCTCCATGCCGTTCCCTCGGGCCCTGTCGCTGTCACAGAGCAGAGCTCAGCGCTGCCCCTCCGCAACCTGTGGAGCTGCAGCCGCCATCAGTGCTCCGCTCAGCTCCTCTGCTCTGCGCTGAGTGCACCACGGGACCTCAGCCACTCATACACTGTGCCCTCCACACCCTTCACCATCTTTGTAGCCCTCCTTTGGACACTCTTTATATTCATCACTGTATCTTGGTACCCAAACCTGCACCCAGTGCTGGAGGTGAGACTGCACCAGTACGGAGCAGTTTTATTGTCTGGTACTTTCAATGTTAACACAACAGTAAAAATCTAACCAATTTAACCCTTTAAAACGTGATGTAGAAAGGCTCGTGGTTATACTTATTTGTATTTTGTGGTATGTATTTTGTGATGCTGTTAACAGAAATTGTGGGCATGACAAAGGAAGTTATATTACTAACTCTTGCCAGTCCCTAGTGCAAATAAATGCAGTTGTTGTTTTTTCTTTTCATTTTATTGTGTTTTGATCTGAGTAAGAAGATTGCAGAGAAAATTGATGTTGTATATAGAACTCTGGTCTTACAGAAATAAATCAGTTACATACTATTACATTAGCATGAAAGCAGTACAAAAACAAGCTTTCAATTATGTTTCAAATTAAGACATAATGCATGGCATTAATAAACGTGGCTTGTATTGGTCCTACGGATAGAAGATTTGAATTACATTATGCAGCAAATATTGTTAGTAATCTGGTGTTTTTTTCCCCTTTTCCTTGTTTCTTTTTTTTTTGGCAACCTGTTGTGCAGACATCCAAACTGTTTTCAGTATTAATTAAGTTTCCTTGTCACTGTTATGGCTGAGGAGCCGGAGAGGCAGCTTATATACAGTGCAGAGCTGCACTGACAATCCAGGAAAGGATGTACCTGCTTTGAAACATTGCTGAAGAGGCATCGGTTGTCCTGTGTGCTGGTACTGCCCTGCACTACTGGGACTTCTTGCTGTGCAAGAGGGAGTTATGGTTGTTTCTGGTCTCAGTGTGTCTGTGACATTCCCTTGGGGTGGAAGGGAGTGCTCAGATGCAGCTGAGGTGGTGCTGACTCTACTGGCTCCGTTGATGTGATTCGTTAGCATCCTTTGTGCCTTCTGAATCGCTGTTGGCTCAAATGGTACTTGTGTCATGTGGTCCTAGGAGTATGCTTTTTTAATATACTTGATATCAAGTAAACAGGAAATACAGAGAACAAAGTCTTTAATCAGGCATCAGAACTGAAACCAATCTTTCCTTCTGTCCATCCTTAATGTCAGGTTGCAAATACTGAACTATTGTGTTTCTGCTTCTTAAATTAAAACTTGTCCAAGCTAAATGTGTCCCTTGATATCATGCTGACTTACTAAGTGTCTGGCCTAGAATTACCCTCCTACTTTCAAAACCTCGTGTTGACTCACTGTGCCTTACAGCTTCCCACGTACCCATCTATCACTACATGCTATGTTCCTCCCACTTGTTCTCCCCTTCCTGCTCCTGTTGTGGATGTGCCTCTGCTCCAGCCATCCTGTAAAAAAACAAGTGAGGCTCCAAACCTCACTCTCTTTCAAATACTTTGCACTTCTAAAACCTTCCTTTCAGCTCCAGTGAGGAGTACATTTTTCTTCTTCTCTGCCCCTAACAGTGTTCTAAAGATGCAGTTCCAAATATTCCAAAATTATTCTCTGCATGTTTTTATGTTATGTTACATAAGCAATACTTAGGATGAATTATATTGTGCTGAACTAAGAAAGATCACATTGTTAAGAGCTCCTAGTGTGATGTGATGCACTGAGTACATGTGTGAGCATGGAAAATATCATAACGTTTCTTGTCCTAATGCATTGGAAAGGAGGGCTGCAAATAACTGTGTATGCTCATGGAGGGAATGAAGTAGCTGAGAGAAAAAGCAAACCTGGCTAAAGAAATATCTGAAACTGGTCATCATTTTTCGCTACTATTTCTTTGAAATTGCTAATATTTATTATGCAAGCTGATTATATCTGCAAATGCTGCAGCATGTGTCTTGATGGGAAACTGGACGTACTGCCTTTACATTACAGCCTTGCCTTGTTTACAGAATTGCTGTAGTTTTAATTGAAAAATATTTGAACAGATTTTAACAACCTTAAACTCATATCATGTTCTGTTTAAAAAATATGTTCGATACTTTTCCAAACTCTTATCTTTCAGGAGATGCATGACTGCATGTTTTTGTTCTGGTGTGTTGCCAGATTTCCAGTATCATCGTCTATGCCAAATAATTGCTCACTTATTATAGAAGAAGCTTAAATATTGTCTCAAATATGTACTTAGGAGATACTGGTATGATAGATACTGGCATACTCTGATGTACAGCTCTAGAACAACAAAATGAAAGCAGAAAAGTCCTCCACAAGTTGTGTATGTCTCTGCTGGCCCGCCAACAGGTATCAATAAAGCTGAAAATAAACAACAGTGCAAGGAGTACACCTTCTAACAAGGACATCCCACCTCACGAGAACACAAATTCTGGCTTTTTGTCTGGGACAAGGGGTGGAAGTCCACCCCCAGGAGCTGGCTGGTGGGGTTCAGTGAGAAGGGTCAAACTCCAGTTAGCAGATATTTGTGGTGGCACAGCCTGTGAGAAGGTCACATGCAGAAACTTGGGATGCCTGTGGCTTTGGTGTTATGTGTGGGGAATTTGAGGATCGTGCCCTTTAAGCATTAACATTTTTTGTGACTTTGTTTGCTTTCCCTGTCTCCACCCTCCAGTTTCAATACAGAAGGTATAATAGTCCTCCCTGGTGAAGAAGATGACATGAACTCCATGGCTGGTCACGTTGAGTAACTCCATGTTATGAGAGTGTCTGATAAATAGGTGAGACTGCTGGCATTGCCAAATGGGAACAGAAGTAATAGGTTCTGAAAACTGAATCCAGCATTTGTTTTCTGGGAATGAGAGCGTAATATTTTCCACATTAGCGCATTGTACGGGCTCGGAGTTGGACCTGTCCCAATCTGTTGTAGTTCGTGTGTGGCTGGGAGCCCAGAAATGCCAGCTCTGTTCACGAAGGATGGCACTAAAGCTAGTTTAGATAGAGAAGGCACACCCGTTGTTCACTTGTAAAAGCCAAAGTCTCATCAACACTGCCAGCTTCACAATTTAAACTGAGCTGTTTCTTTTTTATAATATGTTTATGTTGAGTGGTTGTGTTGTGTTGAGTTTAGAGGGAGGCAAGGCTCTTTAAGTTTTCACTCTGCTAATTTCTGTCTGTAACCAGAGATTGCTATCAGTGCTTAATGTGCTTCAGCTGCTTCTCCTGCCTCCCTGCACGCTCCCCAAGTGCACGTGGTCTCCGTGTGGCATGGTACTGTCAGAGCCCAGCAGGCATGCTGTGGGTGCCCAGTGCTCTGAACACTGTGTTTACAGAAGGCAGAAAGGAGATGCGTGGCTTCATGCTCAAAAGGAAGAAGTAGTGTGGGGCTGTTGGCAGCTGTCCACACGTGCAGCTTTGAAACCTGGTGGCTGCTCGCTGACGCACTGGGGAGGTTTTGACAAACTCCAGATTGCAAAGTAGTGGTGATGAAGCATTAATTTTTTATAAGTAAATGATACCTATACATATGCATATCTGTAGAGAACATGATTTTGAAATGACAAGTTTAGATGAATTTTGGAGGTTGTTTCCTTGTCTCAAACATACTTTATATCCTTTGGGAATAATGTTCAGGTTAGGGATGGGAATGGTGGAACAGATGAAAGTGGGATGCTGTTTCCTTCTGAATATTTCAGGTGCATTGTCCAGTTGAAACTTCTGGCATCCAGAAGCTAGACACTTAAAGAGTGTCCATTTTGCTGACTGTATGCGATAAGAATTGTTTCCTACACGCTTTCCCTTGTCTGTATGTGTATTATTATGTGCTCATGCAGTGCTTGTGGTTAGTATGCTGTGTGATTTAAAAGAGGATATACCTTTTACTTCATAACTGAGCTTCATGTTAAAATATTTTTTCCTATGCTTATACTTAGATTCTAGTGATGGTAAAAGTAGGTGTTTTTAAAATGTGTTTGGTTTTTTTTGCTCACTTCCCCACTGTAGGTGGTTAAGTTAAGCTGTACAGACTGTGTCTTTTAAAGGTGCTGAGCCCAGAGTTGGTTTCTGTTTGAGACATTTCAGAGCGAGCCCCATGCATGACATGAGCCTGTCAAGCTGGGAATTGCTCACTTTCTGGATGTGCTGGGGTAAGTGAGTTGGCTAGATAGACACAAGGATGTTGTTAGCATTGGAAGTGAATTGTGACAGTCAGTCCTGGTACAAACAGCAGCTTTAGGTTATTGCTATTTTCTGATAAGTCCTTGTGCAAATAATGATGAGGTGCTAAAAATGTTAAATTTTAATTGTAGTCTGAGGTTGAAGAACTGAGGCTTGTATTTAAATTGTTTCCATCTTGTTTAAAGGAGGTGTTGCAGCCAGGCAGATCTTCAAACGAAAGGCTATGTTTCACTGCAGTGAAGATGTAAAAGAAACAAAATATCAGTCATTCTTTGTTGTAGCTTACTTAGAGGGAGCTCGGTGTCTCTGCTACCAACCCTTACTTTACTTACCCAAGTAGAACCTCACTTTCCCAGTATACAGAAGCAAACACATGAAGGAGAGAACGTTTCTGGTGGCAGACAACCCTGCCCATGGAGGTAGGTTGAAACTAGATGATCTTTAAGGACTTTTCCAATTGTTTTATGATCCTGTGATGTTCAGGTAAGAAAGAATGTGCTCCTGAGCTTGATGTTCCCTGTGGTGCAGACCATGGAGATGTACCAGGCAAGTCCTGCAACAAGCCCTGTCTGAGCAGAGGTACTAAGAGCACCTGCAGCACGTCAGGCATTCACCAGCCACAGCCCACAGCCCACAGTCTTTGTTTAGTATGACTCTACAACCTAAGCATCCTGTCACAAGAAAATGCTTCACGGACTCAAACCTTGATTAAGCAACTTCAGCAAAGAAAGATCTTGTATTGTATAACTGTTGCAGTGATCTGAAACACTGCGTTTGTGACCTTCTTGGCTGTTGTTTATATCTAGTAGCTAGAATTAATTGAAGTTCTGAATAATGGAGCTCCTGAAAAGTAGTACTGCCTTATTTTATTGAAATAGGAGGAGCAGTATTTCACCAAAGTCAGCCTCTCTTCTACAGCAGCCATTAGGGACAGGAGAGGCTCAGAAGAACAGAGTTAGCACTCTCTTCTTATACTGGTGCTGTGTAACTGAAGAATAAGCATTTTTAGAGCAGTCTGTAACTTGGCTCTACTTCAAAACCTTTTTTATTTTTAATAATGGTGAGAGCGTTGGTGAATTGGTAATTTTCCCTGTTTAACCAGACCAGCACAAGTCTGTTACTGACTTTCTTGTTTTCTGCTAGCAGCATTTTATAACGCTTCAGTAGCAAATAGAATAGAAAATGTATGAGCAGAGAAACTAAGTAGTGGGCGTGGAAGCATAATTTTGTGTTCTTGTATAACTTCAAGTCCTGGGTTAGTTTGAGGACCCATCTTTTCCACTTACCAGTACTTAGGATCTCTACTGGCGTTTCCACATCTTTCCTCTCCTGCCCTGCTCATTGCTGATTTTGCTCTTTGGTTGTCAGCTACCTCCCCAGCTCACTGCTGGAGTTTCCCCTTCCACTGAATAGCCTTGCTTCTTCTTGGAATCCTTTACTTATTTCCTCTCCTGCTTTACTGCAGCGCTCTCTCATTTTCCATTTTTCATCTCTGTCTAAATTAGAAAGTCTAAATAATTCCTTCTGACCATCTTAGTTCTGTAATTTATTGTGCATTCTTCACATACTTTCCTTGTGCCAAACTCTTACACTATGTGTGCTGTGGCTAACACACCTGCTTTGTTTCACAGGTCTTCAGATCTTCCTCAAAGCTTCTCCCTGGTGTTACACCGTGGGGAGACAAACTCTGTCCACTTTTCAGACACGGACCTTCTTCTGTAGCTGGTGCAGAAATGCTGCTTCTTCCCATTGTACATTAAGGTCGCAGTCTTGAGAGGTTGTTGGCTCTGATTTTGTGTTCTGTAGATAAAGTAGATGTAAATTAATACATACTGTTAAGAAAAAACCATGCCATCTTGCATGCAATTGTAGTGTTTCTGTAGGTTTTTCTAAACCAATATTTGTAAAGTTCTAAAGAATTTAAGCTTACTTTCTGCATATATTGTAGTAATGCTATGACTACAGTAATGTCTCCTTTACGTTCTATACAGACTTTATTATTGTTTTTAATTATTAATAAATAATTAAAGTGAGTGTATCGCTTTACCTGGGAATCATTTTATGATTTTTGGAAATGCAGAAATACAAGTCCTCTGTGTTAGTACTTCCGTGTTGTAACTCTTTGTTTACGTATTTTCTGCTTGGAGAAGCTGACTGAGCACTGAAGGCTGAAATTGTATGCCATTAGTCACTGAATTGCATTAAATCTTTTACTTGGGCTGTGTGCATCTGGAAAAAAAGGTGGGGAAAAGCTTAGCCTACAAGTTATTTTTCTGAACTGCAAATCTGAAACTACTTTTTTAAGTGGAAGTATTACTGATGCATTTTGTTAGCATCTTCTGTGTCCAGGCAATAGCGTGGGGAGATGAAACAGCCTGTTGCTTCATCTGAGCTTTCTCTTTCTGCTTAGCATTTTTCCAGGTTAATCTGAAGCATTTGGTTTTGGGGAGAGAGGTTCTTGCTTGGTGGCATGATGAGAAGAGTAATGAATGAGGACCGAGTGTGTGTTCCGTTCTGTGGTAGAGTGAAGCTGCAGAATTGGGATCTGGGGGCTGATTGCCAAAGGTTCTGATGTTAAAACTGAAGATTTCAAAACAGTTCTTTACAGTACAAAGTCTATTTACACGATCCAGAATCTGCACTTGGAGCAGAATAGATGTTTTGGCTTGTTTTCCTCTGCTGCTTGTTTTCTGACATCTCAGGCATAGCACAGTGTACATGTTTACACAATCAGAGGCAGGATTCCTCGGGGGGAAGGAGATTCAGGGGGGAGCTGATGTGTCTGTGCACCCATTGCTTTGCTGCCTTTCATTTTCTCTGATACCGCCGTCTCTGCCCCGAGCTACCAGGCAGTGTTCAAGGCTGTCAGGTGGAGCAGGAACTGTGCAGAGGAGCTGTGTGTCTCTCACCGGAGCACTTGCCATTTCCAGAGGCCTTTGTCAATGGGCAGAGAGGGAGTGAGGGAGGGGTGATGTACTGCTTCCGAATTACAATCCTGTTCAGTCTGCTGGGCTCCAGACAAAATGTTTCCTTGCCTCCTGGTTCCTGCTGCCAGTCACAGGGGAAGGCCTCTCCTTAGAGGATGAGGTGCACCAGCTTTCTGCTTCACAGGTCTCTATCACCAAAGTCTGACTTTTTCCTCCAGCTTCTGTAGGAAGCCTGGAGCTCTTTGCCATGTCCTCGTGCCATCTGCCATCCTCCTTTCTCCTGCCAGGGTTTCTGCATGCTCCTTGGAACCCCTCAGACATGCAGAGCTCGCTGTGTGCGCAGCCTGGTGTTGCAGGCCTCCTGTGCTGCCATGCTGAGTGTGTCATGCTGAGCTCCTGAATGTGATCTTCGTGTCCACGTTCTTGTTGTGCTGCTGTTGTCAAATTTGCTGTTTCTCCATCTTGCCTGAATTTGCTCTCATTTTGTTTTTTTTTCTGTTCATCTAAACCGCTGTATAATCTCTTTATGAGAGCCCTGTTTGCATTTGCCTGTCTGACATGAGCAGGAGCCTGCTGCCTGCTTTATTCCTACACACAATCAGCAGTTTGTATGAATCCTAGAAAATGAACTGTGGCAAACCCTTAAGTCTCTGGGTGCTGGTTTTTGTCACTCTTACCAGTGGACAGAAACCTGTTCCCTTGGCTTTTGACTGGGCTGCAGGGCAAGAGGTGATACTGCATGTTCCAGCTACAGTACTTAGCTTTGGCTATGTTATGTCAGGTTGTTTTTAAAAAGGCTTTTAAATTCCCTTTGTGTCATGTCCAGTTGGTTTCACAGTAGCAGCACCTGGCCTTTGTAGGTAGTCAGAAAAAAAGAGTATGCCTCAAAAATGTAGAAATTGCAGAAGGGATGATTTTGTTGTGTGATTTAACCAGAATTGATGGTGAGAAAATTTTAAAACTTTTCTTGAATTTCTCTCTTTTGTGAAACACCCATTCTTGTATGGAGGTTTGTAAGATGAGCCTTTATTACATTACATACGTCTGTATATATACACACACATAGAGACGTATAGTGCATATATAGATGGTCACACTCAGGGAGTCACACAGAGGTGACTATTTGCAAGACCAGTAAGAGGCAGGAGCCTAATGGGTGGCTCCAGTTCTGTTCTGTTCTGCATCAGAAATTGTATAAACTTCTGCAGCAAAATATCTGTATTTCATTGAAGAGCATGAAATAGACCTAGATAGGCTTGTTAATAAAAATGGTTGCTATGTCTCTGAAGTTACTAAAGCCTGTTAGAGCCCTCACCTGGCCCTTTCTGTTCATGGATAACTAACAAGATAGCCTGGATTTCTCCTGATTTGTATAAAGCTGTTCACAGAGCTCTTCATTCACATACGCTACTCCCGTGTGTGGGCTTCTTAATAACTATTTAGTTTGTCTTGAGATATCCCATATTGATACCTTCTGATGGTGTCTGGTGGCTGACTGAAACTTAGGGAAATGACAGAATTTCAGCAGTGTGGCTGAATGAACATTTTCTCTTTGGAACAAGTCCATGTTAAGTACTTGTGAGACCTGGGTCTGAGAGTTTTTTTCATGAGCAGAAGTTCATGAAGGCAAATACTGGGCAAGCGTGAAGTGGAAGTATCAAGCAGTTGTTTGAAACATACTTGTGGATTTTATTCAAAAGCATGTCTCTCAATACATTTTTTTTTTCCCAGCATTTTTTGAACTAGCCTGATCCAAATGCAGTTTCATTCTGCCCTAGATAGAAAGATATATTCTATTGTGTCTGTGCTGGAGCTGTGACAACCTAACAGGACAAACACTGGATTTATTGGCAGGTCCTTCCACTTCTTTCTTCTACCTAGGAGAAGATGTATATTATGATCACTATTGGAAAAAGCTGTGTGAAAAAGCAGCAGAAAACCTGTGTAGGGAGGAGGAAAGTGAGTGAGCGTGAGCACGTATGTGCGCACGCGGCTTTGCAAGCATGATGTCATCCTAATTTGCACTGCTAGAGGATGAGCTCATCGGGGAGGGGTCTTGCAGATTTACAGCTGTGCCAATTCATCTCTGTTTGGATTAACATTCTCCAAGCTCCCTCCTTGAACTGAACAACAGGCATTGCGTTATGAATTATTTAAAGACCTATGAGAGCTTCTACTAAATAAAATGGAGTGCCGGTGAAAAACAAAAGGGTGAACTCTGTGTTTTGCTTTCACTGTGTTGTTAGAGAATGGCAAGACTACCATTCCTAAGTGAATATGTGGGTTGTGGCATACCCGTTCCATATTTCTTTCTTTCTCTTGACCTGATCCTTAGCATTTTTGAGCTACTAGTTTTTGGCAACAATCTGTGTTGAGTTTTTGTGGATGGTAGGTGATGTAGACACAATAAGAGAGAGAGATACCTGTTGCTTGTTTAGATGTGTACCATTGATAAGGCTGATTTATTCCAGGCTATAGGTGGGCTTTTATTTTTAACAGGAATTTATATATAAAACATGGACTTATAGAAAAACAGTATGTTCTCTTATTTCTATAAGCCCTGTTTAGACTCTTTTTTGTTTGTTTTTTTAATTATCCATGAGAAAATATCTGAGAACGGTATAGCTTTGTCCTTTATTGTTTTTGCACTTTGACTGTGTTAAGAGTTAGGTAATGAGGATTTTCTATAGGCAGATTTAAAAGGGAACTATTTAAAAGTTGTGCCTCTGTTCTGAAGGAAGATCCAGACTGGCCTCATGTGCAGGGCTCACACCATTTTGCAAGCAGGTCAGAGCAGCTGCTCAAGTCAGGTAAGTGATTTGGGAGCTGCTGCTGCTGTCCTCTGCCCCTGCTTAGCTGCAGGCACAGCGGTACATTTACCTTCAGCAAAATTCTCAGGAATGCCTGAGAGACTTTTTTTCAAAGATGAAGATACTCGGTTGAGATCTGCAGTGCAGATGGGGTGACAGAGCTGTGCCAGGCGCCCATGAAGTACTCTGGGATCTCGCTAACAAGCAGGATGCAATGTAAATGTTACTCGGGCTTTTCAGAGACACTTCTCTTGTTTTCATCCAGAACAGTCACTGATGGAGGTGAGGGGCTTTGTTTCAAAAGATCTAATTGCTGTTATCTGTAACAGCTTCATAGCTTCTTTAGTTCCTGTTGTGAGATACTTTATCTACTTCCTTTTGATGGGCACATCAGCAAGTAACACAAACAAAGGGAAATACAGAATTTAATAGAGGTTGAGTTCCAGTTTCAATGCCTGATTATTCCTGTATCAGCCTCTCCTTTCAAATTTTAATTGTGAGCAGGGCCTGGCTGAATACCTGGTCTGGGTTTGGTCAGAGACTACCAGAGTGGGCTGCTGGGGAAGTCGGTCTGAGGGCAGAGGCCAAGGAAATTGGGAAAATTGGGAGTAAAGTGAGAGAGCTTGTGGTGTAAGTGCCTGTTTCGTTATAATAAACCTGATCCATAATGAATTGTATACTTCAAAAGTAGTTACCTTTTCATTTCACACTGTGGATGGG
Organism: Odontophorus gujanensis; assembly: GCA_013399175.1. Classification (NCBI taxonomy): domain Eukaryota; kingdom Metazoa; phylum Chordata; class Aves; order Galliformes; family Odontophoridae; genus Odontophorus; species Odontophorus gujanensis. The sequence goes on from VXAB01009959.1 coordinate 167,945, forward strand.
TGTGGTACCAAAGTGTGCTTATTCAGAGGTGAACTCAAAGTACCTTCAGTGCTGCCAGCCCAGCTCCCTATACAAAAATAATGTTGCACAAACACTGCTAAGTTTCCAGTGTTGCAGATGGCAGTTTTCAAGCAGTTTCCATTCAGACAAGAAAAAAAAGAAAGAAAGAAAAAAAGCCTGTGCTCTAACCTAGAAGTGTGGAGTCAGTCCCACCCCTTGGTCTTGGTGAGTTAAGAATTCCTCATTTAGGAAAGTTACCTTGAAACACTACTGTCATTACAGGAGCAGGGACAGACAGGGTCTGCTCTGGGGTCGGTAGCACCATCCAAGGATGAATGCACAGCAGATGCTGTGGGGAAATGCCTTCACTCTTCTTCTAATGTCTTTCCATATGTAAAATTGGGACTGTTGTACTTCTACTGCACTTTGGGAATCTGCTGGAAGAAGCTAAATATCACAGCAGGGTAGGGTATATTGAAACCCTTGGACTGTAGTTATGATTAAGCTTTTCAGTCTACAGCAGGTACCTTTGTAAAGGTTATTGAAGAAATGCAAAAGACTTCTTGTTCTGAAGAACTTGATACGCATCTAGGCAGTGAAGTCAAAATTGAAGTTTTGGTATGGGGACTTGGAGGGAGATTCAGTGCTGCTTTCACGCTAGCTCTGATAAGGATACAAACGTAGGTGTCAGAGCTGCAACCAGAAAGCATCCTTCAATTAAGATGGTGACAAAGCATATGGAATGTCCAGAGTGTGATCACAAGTGACCTGTGGGAAAGTGAGGGTCTTCAGTGCTCTCAACTGCATCCTTTTTGCTCCAAGGGAACAGAGTTAATTTAGCTGGAGGCAACATGTTATTACATTTAAAAACATAAGAAATACAGGCATGAATGTTGGGGATTTGTGACCAAAGCCTTCTGAATATTTTTACTTTCTATTATTTGCTTTGGGTTTTTTTCTTTTTTTTTTTTGAGATCGTTCTCTCTTAAAAGTGTGGTGAGTATGGGGCTGAGTGGAGGGGAGGAAAACTGGGACTGCAGGCATGAGTTGCAGGCGTGTGCACACAGGTAAAGAACTGTCCATCCTGTATCTCCCCAATCTATTTGTGCATTCACTGGGTACCTGGGGAGATTACTATGAGGGGAAGAAGCTTAGTTCCTGAATCCCCGATCAGCTTAAGTGTGCGTTTAGTACAGTATGTGACCAGCAGGGCTTGCTCCCCTACTGCTGGCAATGCAGGTGCTGTAGCATGGATTTCTGGGCGCAGGAAGTACAACATTTTACTCTGCAGGAGTGTCCTACCCCTTGGGATCCGTGCTTGTTGTTTTGGAACTGACTTGGTTAACTCTGTATACTTCCATTGTATTGTGCTGTACAGATGTATTTTGGCTTGTGCTGCTGGTGAGTTACGGAGTATTTTGGGAGCTTTTGAAACCTATTGTTTATAAGTATCCCATCGTGTATATTTTTATGTGTCCATTTTCAGTGCACAGTTTCCAGATTGAATTTTAAGGAAATGGAAACGTTTTTCCTGGTTTGGAAATGTGGGACAATTTATCCAATTAGGTATTGCTTAATCCTGTACTCCATGTCCCCAAGTTAATAAATCAATGCTGCAAATCACTGCTCTCCCTTTAGTAGGACTGAAGACACAATACGTGAGCTTTATAATCCTGTCATAAATGCCACGTGGGCATTTTCTGTGTGGATCCAAGTTCTGTTCTAGAGGAAAAAAAAACAAGTTTTGGTAAGATTGTTGGCAGGAATTTAATTTTACAGGACAAAATCCTTCATATTTTTGGCTAGCAGAATGAAAAGTAAAATGGCTGAAAAAATACATTGTTTTCATTAATCTACCATTTGATTTTTCCAGTCTGAGGACTTCTCAAAACATGTCATGCAGTGTAGTAGTGGTTGCCCTGCTTTTGGTTGTATCCACAGGGCTGGGACTTGGCCAGTCATGCACCCAACTGCTGATTCTCTCACTTCTGGCTTAGAAAACACACAGGGAGAAAGATCTCTTTGGCTAAAGGAGCAAAGTATTTGTAGAAACTTTTTGTTGAGTCCTTTGTCTTCTCAGCTGGGAATTTCTCTAGTGGAAATTTAATGGAAATTAAAGCAAGTAGCAACTCACCAGAGCTATCAGCTGATTTCTGAGTACAGCAGGTATTTATTTTCTCTTTTCACCAATAGTTATATTCTTGTCACCGCTATAAGTGAATTTTAAAAAGTGTTACATAATGAATTGCTGTGGCACATTAGCAAGCTGTGTTCAGCTTCTTAAAGTTATCTTGTCAAATTACATCTTAACAAAGAGAGGAGACAATACAACTTCATAAAATATTTCTGGAGCGTAATAGAGAGGGGGAGAAAACAACATTTTGTCATGTGCACTTCTTATTTAGTAATGCAAAAGATTGCGGACTATTAAAGCAAAAATTCAGCTGGTGGATTCTCCCAACAATTTAACATGGAGAAATGCAAACTGTAAGTATGAAATGGTCTACGTACCACTTTGCTCTGTGCTATAAGACGTGACTTCACGATGCACAGTTTCCATCTAATAAAAAAGCAGTGAAAATCATAACCTCGATAATTCTGAGCTTTCCAGTTACTGAAGCATAATAAGAGTATTCATTTGATTAATTTATGCAGCTTCACAAATGAAATGGAAAATGGATACTTAATTTAATGGTTCATTTAGGACTACAGTTGAAGTTTGTGGTTAAAATAAAAAGCTCAAAGTGTTCATTTTATACAAACTTCTGTTCGTAGAAGTTGAAGTCCATCTACCTGGACTTGGGCATTTCGCACTGTACAGCACCACATCCTGGTCACTAAATTGGGGAAAAATGGATTTGATGAGCAAACTGCTTGCTGAATAAGGAACTGGCTGGATGGTCACACTCAGGGAGGTGCAGTCAATAGCTTGATTTAGACTAGATATAAGGAAGAAAATCTTTTTGTGAGGGTGGTGAGACAATGGAACAGGTTACCCAGTGAGGTTGTGAATGTCCCCTCCTTGGAAGCATTCAAGGCCAGGCTGGATGGGGCTTTGAGCAACCTGGTCTAGAGGGAGGCATCCCTGCCTTTAGCAGGGGGTTGGAACTAGATGATCTTAAAGGTCCCTTCCAACCCAAACCTTTCTATGAAGAGGTGAGACCCAAGATGCATTTAAGACTTTCAATTAAGAAAACATAAATATGGACAAATTTTGTCCCTGCAGTCCAGTTTTGAAGGCAGACCTCCACTGATAGGTATTGTTAGATAAAATCTCTTTCATAGTTCTCTCTCTTGGAATTTTTGAAGGAAAAGCTCCATTTTACAATTTACTTTCTAATAGCCCCCAAACCTACCCATAGTGGCTGAGGAATATCAGATATGACCTTTTGTGGAATGTTTTTGTGGTGTTGGAGAACATGTGCGTGCTATGGAAGTGTTCCATGGTGTATTTGGTAGCATCCTGGGTGATGCTCTCAGCTGTAAGCTACTTGGGAAAGTTGTTGGGAAGGGAGCTTTTAAAACGTTGCATGCTTCTCCAACTCTGGTGAATCCTCTGTGATTTAAATTTTTAAAATAATGTTAGTTTTAAAAAAATCATTGGAGAAAGCAGCTGCTTATTCTTGAGGAATGAAGATGAGATAAATAAAAAATCTTTTTTTTTTTTTCTGGTGACTGCATTTTCTCTGTACAAAATCTCAACTGTTTCACCATGGCAGTAATAATTCAGTAAGGTTGTGCCAGACATATTGGCTTCCCTGTGTAGCTCAGATGCCCTCGAGGCTAAAATGTGAAATCAGTTTTACTTCTGTGCATCACTGATTCAAGAGCCATGTGAGAGGCTGCTGATTGCATTGTGTGATTGCAACAACTGTTTTCTGTGTGTTTGTTTGTTTTCTGTTTGTTTTTTTTCCTACCGTACTGTCCGCCTGAATGTTTTCTGAAAAGCTCATCCTTCCAAATTGTTAGGTTGCATGCCCCAAATTACTGCCTTTTTCTGATCATTACTTAAGAAATGTGACTATTTTTCAAACACGCAACAACAAAATTTTGTTTTGCTTTAGATTTTCATGAAATATTTTGTAAAGATGCTCCTTTTGGCAAGTCTGCCACCATCGAGTGACTCAAGGACTCCCATGTGCTCCTCTGAGGCTGGGTACCAGCTGAGCATCTTCTGCTGGAGCTGGCAACGTGTGGCCCAGCCCACCATACGTTGCATAGTGCTACAGTTGTCTTCTCTTATATTGATAGACAAACATTAAAATGTGTCTCAAATCTGTTGCTTGGGAGTGAAGTATACTGGAGGAGGTGTGAACCACAGAAGTTGGCAGAAGTTTTTTCTCATTTTATGAGTATGTTTTATTGTGTGTTTGTTGCTAGTGCTATCCATGTGGGACCCAGCGTTTCTGGGACAGACTGCCCTGAGAGGTTGTGGATACCCCATCTCCAGAAGCATTCAGGGCCAGGTTGGATGGGATCCTGGGCAACATGAGCTAGCGGTTGGCAACCCTGCCCATGGCAGGGGCATTGAAGTTTGATTGTCTTTAAGGCCTCCTACAACCTAAGCCATTCAAATTGGCTTCCATTGGCTAAGGGATGTGTGTTGCTGTGGTTTGTGTCATGTAGATGTGATTAAACCGCGGTCAAATCTTGGCAGTTAATCCATGGCAACTCCATCACCAGGAACAGGTACAGCAACCAGCCCAGCTCCCTCCAACATCACCCGTCCCAGTGATGGGCAGTCAGCATGAAGGACCAATGAGAACAGGGCAGAAAAGCTTTCTCATCCTCCATACACAGGATCCTCAAAGTTACCTAGGGAGTAGGGAAAGCCTTTAGCTGCCAGGTAGGTGCAGTCAGTGCTTGTGCTGGGGATGTGCAGGTGCCAGCAGGTGGACACCTTGTGTAATGGCAGTGCCACCCCTGCCATGGTTCGTGGCTGTGATGGAGCACCTCCTTGGCCTGCCATGCAGTGGAGAGAGCAGGCTCATGACAGGAGTTGCTATTGAAACCTGCCCTTGGTTTATTTTCAGTTCTTCAAAACATGACCCTTGCCACAAAGCAAGGGAAAAAAAAAATCAGCGTGTGTTATTATTTTAATGGTTTTGCTTGTGAAATGTTTGTGGAGGTTGTGACACATATGCTTGCTTCAGAGTGATTTATTGTGCCCTGCATGTTGCAGTTTGTAACTGTAGCTGAATGCTTTTTGTGAGCAAACCCTGTTTGTGGCTTGCATGCAGGCACAAACGTGTGACACTGGCATTGCGAAGTGATGACTCTATAAGATATTCCTTTAAAACGAAGGACAGATATGCATTTGATACATGATTACTTATTTAATATGAATTTAATGGATCAGAAATTCACCCATAAGGTTTCACACAGGAGTCTGGCAAGCTCAATGTTGAAAAAACAGCAGTAGTTGTGAATGGCAGAATGATGTTTTTCTAATTCCCTGTGCACGTGTGCTCCTTCCCTCTCTCTCCTCCCAGTTTACTCAAATGAAATGTGCATTGTCAGAGTGCTGGTGGGACCTCCACCCAGTGCAGGTGCTGCAGTCTCTGCAGCAGGCTCTGCTCTGGGTTGCTTCACTGTGAGCAACTTCCCCAAAGCGCACAAGGTCACTTTCCAAGCTGCTTCTCATAAATGTTGTTTTAACCTCTTTTTGTTGACCTTATATGAGTCCCAAAGTTCCTGAGGTCCCAAGTTTGAGGCTGTGTTTTCCTTTCTTGCTTAATGAGTGATGCCTGAAGTCTGACTTTTTTTTTCTGTTTAATTTCTTTGCGTGTTCTGTGTGGTCAGTACTTTCTGGATCATGCAAACTGGGAAGTGAGCTTCAGTCTACTCATGAAGCTCCAACCACAGCGATTGAGGCTGTAGGAGCAGCATCTCTCCCTGTGGAATAAATTACAAAATGCTGAACAGCATCAGCACTGGGATAGAAGAGTGCCATGCTGTGGGGTCACAGTTCCCATCTGCAAGATATTGTCATCCTACTCTTGTATCAGTCCTCAGATCTCCTAGTTTGCTCCCAGGGCTTTGTTCCCACCAGGATGAGAACTCAGCTCCCAGGTTCCTGAGCCAACAGCTTTGGCGTGAGCTGGAGGAAGAATTTCACATGCCAGAGATGGCATAGCCTGGAAGGATCAACCTGTGCTTCCTCATTTGCAGGGTGCTGTAAAGAAAGATGCTGGCCTAGATTGACTCATCTACTCAGATCTGCTGTGGAACAGCAGAAACCTGTTGTGTATGTGATGGAGAACAACCCCACTGCTCTGGGAGCCGTACTGGGCATGCTGCTTGTTCCCTGATGCCACCAGGGTCAGGAAGAAGTGGGAGGGAAAAAGGGCTTCTTGAATGGAGATCAAGATAGGTGCTGTGCTCAGGAGTTCCCTACCTCCATCTCTTCTTTAATGGGAGGTTTTTTAAGGACTCTGGACTGTAGTAAGACAAGGTGGGGACATCGGTGACCTGTGGAGCAGTGTTTAGGAGGGGAAGAGAAGCAATGAAAAGAGGCTGTGGACATGAGAAAATACAGCTTATCTGTATTGAAAAGCCAGCAGTTGAGGGTAGAAAGCAGACTGCAGTCAGGCTGTGCTGGCAAACCTGCTGGGGACTTGCGGCTGTACTAGGGTTTTTAATTCTGTATGGAGAAGTACAGAGGAGAAGGAATAAACTCAGCTGCCTTAACTTTTCTGAAAAAAATGAATCAGAAATTATGGAAATTCTAAAGATAGATCGTTCCTTATATAATGTTAAACTGCTGAAACACACTAATGCACTGCAAAGATAACGTGTAACTGCAGTGCTACAGATCACACAAAATGCAGATAACACAACTACAGCACAGTGATGTAATCTGTCTCTGGAAATGGTCGGGTTTGTGTCTTATTAAAACTTGCTGTCAGGTGAACATCATTTCCAGATAGTTATCATAGAGAAGCAACTCATTCTCTGTTCAGGTCATATCTCCTTTGCCCTAAATAGCTCCCAGGACTGGGGGAGGAGATTGGATTTGTGCAAGTGCTGCATGAGGTCAAAGTGGAGGCACCAAACCTTGACTGACAGCTTCTCCATCATCTATTTTATGATAAGATTTATTTACTAATGGTTTTACGTATTGTAATCTTTTTGAATGTTTGTTGAATTGTGGCAGAATTCTTGGTGGTTGTATGAGGCAGGTGTTACAGGGGCAGTCCAACGTCCAGATAAAAGGGGACCTGTGGAAGACTGGAGCAGGGTGTCACAAATCAGAAGGACAGATGACAGTAGAAGCTGAGGAGGAGATGTCTGAATTTATGGAAATTACGAACCGTCTGCCTAGCAGCATGGAAAGCAGTATGTTGCACATTCACAGTTCCTTTCTGCTTTCCAAGCCTACATTTCGAGTAGATATGAAGTTAAGATTAAGCTGATAATATTTCTCCTCTCAGTCTTCTCTGTGTTCTGGAGAAGGAGGTAGCATTCACTGTCTTGTGGATGAGAAAAGTTACTTAAATATTTCTGGTGAAAAGTTTGAATGTCAGTGCCTATATGGCTTTAAATACTCCCATTTTTTATTTGGTTTGTTTGGTGGAAGTCAAGAAATAATGCTAGAGCTAATAGTATGATAATAGGAAAAAAGAAATGAAAAATGATGAAAAATGTCTAACAGTGGCAAAGAGTGCCACGTTAATAGTATCAACTCTAACTTAGACATTTCAAAACTCCTTGTTAAGAGAAGAGTCCAACTCGTCCCTTTTCCTCCCACTCCTTAGATATTTATAGACATGGATCAGATTCCCTCTGAGCCTTCTTCTTTCAAGGCTGAACAGACCCAGGTCTCTCAGCCTTTCCTCATAAGGGAGGTGTTCCAGGGCCTTCATCATCTTTGTATCCCTCCACTGGACTTTTTTGAGGATATCCCTGACTTTTTTGTACCGAGGAGCCCAGAACTGGATGCAGTACTTCAGGTGAGGCCTCACCAGGACAGAGTAGAAGGGGAGGATCACCTCCTTCGACCTGCTGGCCATGCTCTTTTTAATGCACCCAGGGATGCCATTGGCCTTCTTGGCCACCAGGGCACACTGCTGGCTCATGGCCAACCTGTCATCCACCAGGACACCCAGGTCCCTCTACTCAGAACTCCTCTCCAGCAGCTTATTCCCCAACCTGTTCCATTGCTTGTGGTTATTCCTCCCTAGGTTCAAGACTTGCCCTTGTTAAACCTCATCTGGTTCCTCTCTACCCGGCTCTCCAACCTGTCCAGGTCTCACTGAGACCTGGACATTCCTCACCTGTCCATTCCTCCCAGCGTTGTATCATCAGCAAACTTGCTGAGACTGGGCTCTGTCCCCTCATCAAGATCTCTGATGAAGATGTTGAACAGGACTGGACCCAGCACCAAGCCCTGACTAACGCTGCTGAGTACAGGCCTCCAACTGGACTCTGCACCACCGATCACAACCCTCTGAACTCTGCCAGTCAGCTAGTTCTCAACCCACCTCAACGTCCATTTTGCACTCCCTCACCTTTGTTATAAGGATGCTGTGGGAGACAGTGTCAAATGCCTTGCTGAAATTAAGGTATACTACATCCACCGCTCTCCCCTCATCCACGCAGCCAGTAGTGACACCATAGAAGTAATTTTATGTAGAGTGCAGCTTCTGTACGAGCAATGAAGTGGAACAGATGAAGATGATGTTTTCATCACAGTTAAATCTTTGTTATGATTTCTTTGAGTGAAGGTACCTCTCGATATCAGGAGTAATTTTATGAAATCATGAGACTGGATAGCACAAACATAATATCAGGCCCACGTCAAACGACTGGCAGTTTTATGTCATGATTATTATTACCTTTGGTATTTGTTACAGCAGCGTTTTCCTAGACAAGAACAAACGAAAAATGAATAAAAAACCCAACTTGTTCTGCTGTGTAATTTAAAAACCTACAGGAACAAATTTTGCGTTGCTCACTTTGTAGAACAACGTTTTGACTTCATATATAGATGTGTTAACAAGGAAAATGTTTTCACCTAACAAAAAGAACTGGAAAACAAACTGGACCTGGTACTAGATGAGGGCTGGATATTGTTTTCTTAATTTGTTTTTTATATCTGTAGGTCACAGTTCAGTTAGTTTCTCATAATGAAAAAAAATTTGTTCTCCTGATATTATATGTTATGTCAGTGGTCTCATTGTTTTAAATGGAAGGCATGCAAATAAAAAATGAACATTTTAGCACAATGAAGGTTCAGTGTTAAAAGGACCTTGGAGAATCATTTTGATCTGGAGTACTTATAAATCTTGCTGATTATCTCAGCGCCTTATCACATAAAAAAATTAATTGCAGTTCCACATCCTTTTCTGTTTTCATAATATCTTTACACTTCTTGGAGTTGTCTCTTCATTCAAAATACAAATATAGATTGTGGTTATCTTCTTTTTATAATGATGTTACTGATCATACGTATTCAGAAACAAATGTCAAAGCAGAAATTTGCAGATTGGATTTGCTCAAATCTTTGCTGTCCTGGTGGGATCATTGATTGTAATTGCTGCTACCAGCTTTTTTGAGTTCTCTGTCGCTTGGGACCTGTGTTTTCAAAATTGCCACTTGCAGATTATTAAAGGTAAAGTCTTCCCCTGCTCTCAAGTGGTGTGTTATCCACCCACCTGTGCACCTCTGATTCTGATCTAACTATGCTGTGGTAGTCTCAATTACAGTGGTAGATTCCAACATCAGGTCCAATTTGCTGATTTTGACATGTGTCCACAGGATGTTTTGCAAGCACAACCCTAGGTCTAGTTTTGTGATTTTTGACTGTGCAGGACATATAGCAAATAGCCCTAATGGGAACATAATTTCTAAGAGTGAGACAGAAGGACAGATGTGGGGAAAAACAGATGAGTCCTAGCCTAAGAAAAAAAGAAAATGGAAGGGGTACAACTTCTGTAGCCCAGGAACCAGGCAGTGAGTAACAGAAACTGAATCACAGAACAGTTGGGGTTGGCACTGACCCAGGACCACATCTAGGCTGCTTTTGGAGATATCCAAGGCAGAGATTCCATAACCTGTCGGTAACTTGCGCCAGTATTTCATCACCCTTGCAGTAAAGGAGTGCTTCCTCATGTTCATATGAGGCCTCCATTGTTCCAGTTTGTGCCCATTGTCTCTTGTCCTGGCACAAGGTACCACAGGAAAGAGTCTGATTCCATCCTCTTCGTGCCCTCCCTTCAAATGTTTTTACACACAGATGAAATCTGCTTCCTCTTCTCCGGGCTCAACAGTCCTAGATTGTAGCCAGGCTTTTATGAGTAAAAAATAAGCCAACTCCAACAGATTGGAAAGACTGTTGTGCACCAGAAAAAAGAAGTCCCCCATCTCCTTGAATGTGGGTCAGATTTTAGTGGTTCTGTAATGTCTGTTTTCATTTCCACAATTTTAAAAATACCTTTAGTTGATACCAGTGCGGTAAAGGAAAAATATTTTTAGTTGTGGGTTGAGAAGACTGATCTCAGCTCTACTGATCTCTTCTCAGCTGTGGTGAGAAGATGAGCATCTGTGAATCTGTACTTGGTTCTCATGGGAGAAAATAAGTTGTTAAGTGAGATATTTGAAAGGGTCAATCTATTGTTTTAAAGACAAGAGGAAAGACTGGCTAAATACATGTTATCTTATAAAAGAAGAGATGTCTGCATGCTGTGTTTGTTTCCTGGGGGACCGAAAACCAGGTGCCCTTGTTGAGACACTATGTTGGCTGGACCTGAAGATACGATGTTAACACTTCATCAGTTCACAGTGTTAAGTTTGAATTGCGAGTGCATTTTAACCAAGCAGCTGTGACCTCTCATCTGTAAATATGAGGCTTAATGGTAAAGTACCTGTGACCTGGAATGAGATCTTAAACTGGGAAGGAATTATGGAGTGTGGAGTATGTGCAACGTGATTTTTACTTACTGCAGAATGTATTTTTAATGTGGGGTATTTTTTGGGTTTTTGTGTTTGTTTGTTTTATTATCTGTTTCAGTCTGTAACCCAACGCACCTTTTCTTAAAATATAATAACCTAATTCTTCTTCATCTGTTGTGCACATCATTAACTAGACAGAAAATTAGCGTCCCTCACTGTGAAACATCAAGGAACTTGGTTGAACACCTTGTCCCCAGCAGTAGAGCGTATCTTGAGCTGTCGTTTGATGAACATTGGCATAATGGAAAACTGAGGTTACTGTGTATGTTCACCTCAAAAAGGAAATGTATAGGGGGATATAAAGCAACAGTGAGCAAATGATCAGGAAAATGGAAGGAGAAACCATCTTAAGAACCAGGACTGGATGGTTTCCAGTGGAGCTTGTGTGAACACAGGCTAAACAGCTTTTATACCAGCTGTTGTCAGTATAGCCTTGCAAAATTGGTCCAAGGACACATCAGTGAAAGGAAAGCAGAAATGGATAGGACAAGATGAGCTACATTTATGCCTGCCTTGTTCTGAAACAGGTTTCTAATGGATTGAGAATAACAAAACCCAGCCAGTTCTGAGGTGTGTCTCTGGGTTGCTTCAGTAGCAAGGATGATCCTGGAAGCTTTATGGTGTTGTGACCTGTTGGCTCATGCCTTAGAAACTACAGTTTAATGGTGAGATGTGACATTTTACCTTGGCAGGAAGAGAGGGACATCCCAGACGTGTTTCTGTCTCTACTCTTCAGATCTTGTTCAGTGCACTGGCAGCTGTACACGACCTTGCAGGGGTGGCTTCTTTCCAATTCTGTTTACTTTCAAATGCACAAAAAAAAACAACTCGTATGGATAAAAATGACTAAACATGTAAATGTTAACAGTGAAGAGTAACTGACCCTGACCCCATCCAACTGATTGGATTTGGTGAGCTAAGTGCTTGCCATCTTGTTCATATTAGTAGTTGGTGAGCAGAAATGAGGATAAATGGATTAAAGACTTCCAGGCTTTGTAAAGGGTTTTATAAACATAGACTGTACTAGTGAAGATGAATGTTGATGCATGGAAGTAGATAAATTTTTAAGGTTGACTTAGAGAAACTTTTTGTAGATAAATTGTGCTAAACAAGTAACTGGCATGTTTACTTCATATAGATATGCTAAGGCTGTATACTGGCATTGATATTACAAAATGTTTTGAGAATGTTACAATTAAATTCATTTAAAGTGAGAATTGTACTGTTGACTATAGATAAGGGATAAAGAAGGTTGAACTAGATGTTTCTGGTGTGGTATTTTGTATTTGCCTTTGTTGAAGGGCAGAAGTTCCATAGCAGGAACCTCACGGGGACTGCAGCCAGTGGTCCAGCAGCTCTTCCCACAGAGTGCATCATTACTTAGAAGTGCAAAATTTACTGTCCTGTAAGCAGTACCTTTGAAATGATCCCATTTATGAAAGTGGATATGCCTTTGAACAAGCTTGAACAGCAGCAATAAGCAAAGGCAGAGGAGGGATGAACATGAATAGATTGGATAATATCTGGAATAACTGGTCTGTTGCTTCAGGGCACTATAAAGACATGATTTGTAGAGGCTGATTTACTTACTGCACTGGCAAATGGCCTTTTAACATAGAGGTGATGGAACAGAAAATCTTCCTAGAATATCATCGACTACTGTGGGTGACTGCAAGGGGAAACAGCTCTCTATAGGATTCTTTTATTCCTTTCTGAATTTAAGTTTTGCTTTGCACTCATCGCCTATGAAGTGATTGGTGTTTATTTGATTACTCTGTTTTGAAGTAGATAATTTCTGCGTCATACTCCTGCTTCAGCTTCTATTGCTGCCCTGCCAGCTCTTTGGCAAGATGAGCTTTCTTGTTGAATCAGGGTTGTTTGAAAAGCAAAAATTACTCATTGATTCAACTTTTTCAATATATAAAATTGTTTGTGCCAACTATGGTTTGTCTTCCGTTGTCGAATTTGGCTTTCGTAAATACTCTGCATAAATAGAAATAGTTAAAAATTGTAAACTTTATCACCAGTAAGTAATTACAAGAAAACTCAAGGGAAGTAGTTAAAAGGAACGAAGACAACAAGGCTGTTTGTGGAGTTGAGTGTCTCTACACCAATGTACACAGCTTGGGAAGCAAACAGGAGGAGTTAGAAACCACTGTGCTACTAGAAAACCATGCCATTATTGCCATCACTGAAACCTGGTGGGATGATTTTCATGACTAGAGTGTGGCTTTTGATAGCTACAAGCTGCTCAGAATGGACAGGAAAGGAAGGAGGGAAAAAAAATAGAACGTGAAGAGCTGTTGAAAGGGTTGCCACATGCATGTCCAAAGCCTGTGGGTGAGAGTTAAAGACAGAGGCAACAAAGGGAACTGCTGACCTGTCAGCCTCACCTCCCTGCTGGGGAAGATCATGGGACAGATGTGATGAGTGATGTCCTTCAGCAGTCAGTACTGAGACCAATGCTCTTTAATAACTTCATCAGTGACATGGACAGTGAGATTAAGTGTACCCTGAGCAAGTCTGTAGATGACGCCAAGCTGTGTGGTGCAGACAACTGGGCCTGTTCAGCTTGGAGAGGAGAAGGCTCTGGGGAGATTTGGGAGTGGCCTTTCAGTTTCTGAAAGAGGGCTGTAAGAAAGAAGGGGACAGACTCTTTGTCAGGGTCCGCTGTGATATGACAAGGGGAAATAGTTTCAAACTAAAGGATAGGAGGTTAAGATTGGATAAAAGGAAAAAGTTTTTTATAGTAAGGTTGGTGAGGCTCTGGAACAGGCTGCCCAGAAAGGTGGTGGATGCTCTGTCCCTGGAGGCACATAAGGTCAGGCCGAATGGGGCTCTGAGCAACCTGATCTAGCTGTAGGTGTCTGTTCATTGCAGGAGAGTTGGACTAGATGACCTTTGAAGACCCCTTCCAACTCAAACAATTCTGATTTTACAATTCTGTAATTGCAGCAGTGTTCCACTACTCACCCCAGCACAGTGATGCTCCACGTGGTGCATATCACAGGAGGAGACCTGGAGTTCAGTCCTGCTCCCATCTGAACACATTCCAAACTTGAGCTAACTTTAAGAAGTTGGAGGAGGCTCTTAGGAGGCAGAGATAAAAAGGACTTTATTCAAGATATTTTCCCCCTGCTAGAGGGAGGGGTATATCAGCTGCTCATGGAACTGAGTGCTCGGGTTTGCATGGTTGTCTGCATCTCTGAAATGCTAGTTGAAATTGATAGATTATTTTCTGTTAAGTTTTAGCACTCTTAAGGATAGCTAGAAAATTATCTGGATTTAGAGTCTTCTTTTTATTTTTTTATTTTTGCAGAACCAGAGGGAAAGTGATTGCATTCTCTGATGTGAGGAAACTTGAAAGACTTCAGGAAACACTCTGTTATTACCAATCGCTTTCTCTGCAGTTCTCCTGTTAAACAGATTTTCTGTTCCAAGAGGCCGAAAGTCACTTTGTGAATAATGCCTCCCATATGGTATGACTGATTTGCAGGCACTTTATTGTCTTTAAACCATTATGGTCCAGATAGAAAGTCAGTATCTGCTCTACTGATAACTCAGTAAAATCTGCTCAGCCCCTAACAGACCAGCCAGGCTTCCAAGGATGCTTTGAATAATTGAATCCCAGAGTCTATCAGATCAGCCTGAGGGAGGTGGAGAGCTTTGAGGTGGCCTTTGATGCCTTTTTCTTTTTTCCTTGAGAATCTCAAGTATGTTTTTCAAAAGAAAATCTCTTATATTTGTATAATAAAGACTTAGATCATAATTGGTTTCTAGTAGCTGGTAGCATCCTAGGAAATTGCTTGTGTATGAGCAGAACAGCAGAGAAAGACACAGAAAGGACATTTATTCCTTATAGGAACTAGTCTTCAAATATTACAAAGGTAGTGTGGAAAAGGTTAATTGTATGTGTAGCCAGTACGAGCATAAGCAGAAGCCACTAGCATCTAATTATTTCATCGCATTACTGTGTTTGTGCTTCAGATATCAAGCAGCAGTTCTCTTTTCCAATGTGTAAATAGTGATGCTCCCTTATGTTTTAACATGCATCATCATAGTACTCTAGTTACTCAATATAATCTTTGAAAATATTGGTATTTTGCTTCATTTTGAGAAGTTACAACTTTGCCACAGAGTGCTCAGGGACCTCTGGCTGTTCCTGTGAATAATTTCTTTGTATAATTGTTGCTTCTGTCTTCCTTTTTTATAAAGCAGATTAATTTTTAATCTTCATAATCAACAACCAGACACAACAGCAGCAAGCAAAATTAGTTCCTTTATTTATCTGTACTGTCAGAAGTTTGAGTTGTTAAAGGGTAACCAAGTATTACTGTAAATATAGGCTGTTCTGTGGGTTAATAATATTTTTATTATTAAAATGGATCTCTAGTTGTTTCAGATCCATGAAGCTGCAGCCACGTGCCTTGTTTTTCTTGTTGCTTCCTTTTAAGCATACTGCCTTTGTCATTGGTGGTGAACTGAAGAAACATCAAAGCTTTTTATTGTACTTACTGAATGAAATGCAGAATTTTCCCTTCTTTGAGAAGAACTTCTGCTCTTACTAGAGTACTGATTACAACAATTCATTATATGATTAATTGTATTTTTGCAGTGCAAAAGTGTGTAACAACTTGTTTGATTATCTGTCAGTATTGATACAGTAATCCGTCTGCCCACCTCAGTGTCGTGTGCTTATAGTCAGTTGGTGAAAGTAAGACTTAAAATGTGTGTCTGTGAATGAACATTTAAAGAACAACTTTGGGAGGGAGAGAGCAATTTCAATGTACTGAGCTATTTTTTTGGTTGTGACATGTACTCATGCATATGGTACTTCACCAACAAAAGTGGTGAACCACTCCCATCAGCTGGGTTTTGGATGGGGAGCAGTGTCTAGCTAATGGCATAGTAGCATTCAGTAGGAAAATTCATTCCTGTGAGGAATCATGGCTCCGTCAGAGAGACAGTTGGTGGCTGTGGGGTGTTGTATCAACTTTCTGGTTCTGTGGCTGATAGCTGCCTTCGAGGGCTACTTGAGAGGACAGGTCAAAGCATCCCTGACCAAACAGCGTGAAAACAAAGGGGAATACCTCCCTCAGAGTCTCAGGTGAGTCAGCCCAACATTGAAACCCAAATGAGGGTTTTCAAGGGACTGCACAGAGTTGTGGTGGTACTGCAGGAGGTTCTGCCAGAAGTCGTCTCACCCAGGGCTGGCATGGTCCATCAGTGAGAGGTGGTATCCAGAGGCTTGGTTAGAGGCTTTCTGCATGAATAGGTGGTTTGGGACACTTGCTTGACCATGGACTTGCCCTCTTCTGTTCATCTTTTGTGTCTTAAGTTCAGAGAGCTCTGAGAAAGATGGAGTTTCTTAAATGACTTTCAAAAAAGTGGTAAATTCATCAGCAAGACAGACTAAAGGTGCCAGCGAGCGAGGATAGCATCTAAATTTAAGTTGAGCTCAGTTATTAAAGAAAAGGACTATTTGGAATACCAGGCTGGCCAGGTATGAAGTATTAGAGGGTTCAGCTGAGGAAGCAGGAAACCATTAATCCAGAAGACATAGGGCAGTGGCAAAAGGTCTGTCACCAGAGTCCTCCGGTATCCATGAGTTACATCTAAGCCAGTTTATTAAAATTCATCTGTTAGCTTGCATTTGGACATAGAAAGCATATTGGATATTGTGGACATTGATGGAAATGTGAAGGCTTGGAAATAAAAGCTCCGGGAAGGTTTGGTCTTGAGTACAGGCTGGGCTGGCGTGAGCATATCCAGGCAGAAGCGGGGAGACTGCATCTGAAAACAGGGATGTGGGAGCAGAGGAAAGAAGAAATCTTTATAGCTGGTGCAGTAGATGATTTTACAGCCGATTCAGATTTCATCATACTTAATAGTTGTTTAAGCAGTGCCAGGGATCATAACTTCAGTCGGCAGAGATTCACATTAGCCATAGTGGAACAAATGGTTTTTGAACAATCGGTTTGTAATGGAGCAGTTCTCCTCCCAGCTGAGTGCAGATACTGTTGAACAGCTGTGCACAGGTTCAGCTTTCCAGCACAGAAAGCTGGAAAAGAGTGGAGCAGTCTCAAGATTTTGACTCAGTGTGATGCTGACTGAATGCAGATGGCTTAAGTGGTTCCTGTCTTCAGTTCTGTGCTTTGCCTGTATCTTGAAGGCTGCTGTTCCTCCAGCAGTGCTGGCTGAATGATGCATGAAATGTGTGTTTACATTTATGAGCCAAACTGTAGAAGTGTGTTTGGGAGCGGGTTCGCATAAGGCACCACTTGTAGCTGCTGCAGTTCTTGTGTTTGGGAAGTAAGAGTGCATCATTGCTGCACTGCTGAATGTGTCTGAAGAGCAGGAGGTAGTGAAAATGGCTGGAATTCTGTGCAGTGAGGTTGTGTGTACTTGGGCTTTCCACAATGAAAAATTGTTAAATTGATCAGCTGAGGGAAAGGCATTCCTGTAATAGCAAGGGAATTCAGAAATGGAGGGAGGTCTCATGGCCTTTGCTTACCTGTGGAAACATTGATGTTGGGCACAGATGCCCTTGCTGACAGTGTGGGGCATTGCTGACACCAGATGGAAGCAAAGGGTGGGTTTTGAGAGCGACAGTCTGAGTGATTGTAGAGAAGAAAAACGCATCTATGCAGAAGAACCAGAAAAAGTTAGATTTACAGAATATGTGGAGGAACTTTGTGTTTGGGACTAGCTCTGGGTCTGTAGACTCTGAAATACTGACACCAGCGTGGCAGACACTCGCAGCGACTGCTGCAGCAGACATCTAAGACCTTCTCTGATATTTGATGATGACCATATGGCTGCTGTGGTCTTTGCAAAAAAATTGGCTGAATGAAAGGAGAATTTCTGTGGCTGAAGGCTGAATGGAGCAGGATTGATAATCAGCATCCAGTTCCAGGCACTGATGTGTTACAAAAGACAGTCACGAAGAGCTATGTTGTCTGGCATGGAAGTGTTCATGGACATCCACAGGGGTCCATACATCATCCAGAAAGTGGCTGTGCAGTGTTCCATGGAGCAGGTTGAGGTTTACTCACTGAAATATCAAGAGGTTTGGACCGTAGCATAGTTTCTGGTAGAGGAGCCTTTCACTTGATTTGGGATTGCTGCCCACAGGTTGGTAGATAAAGTCAGCATCTGAAGAGTCTGTGTGCCATCCCAGCATACCCCAGCTGGGAACAGCTGGGAATGATGAAAGTGGTTCCCGAAAAGGGACAGCAGCCCATGTCA
Organism: Odontophorus gujanensis; assembly: GCA_013399175.1. NCBI lineage: Eukaryota > Metazoa > Chordata > Aves > Galliformes > Odontophoridae > Odontophorus > Odontophorus gujanensis. The sequence goes on from VXAB01009959.1 coordinate 186,146, forward strand.
CCTTCCTCTGGGTGACCAAGCTGCTTGGGTTTCCCAGTCCTAAGACTGCGGGCAGCCAAAGTCTGATGAACTGTGTGGTGGAATTCTGCTTGCTTTGGCCACTGTGCCTTGCTGTCTTAGGGTTTGGTTTGCTGTTCAGTAGCCGAAACACTAACAATTGAAGTGCTTGCTGATTGTCTCCTGCCTCCCCTTTGCTCTCTTCTAGAAAATCTCCGGAAGAATTGGACATGGATAAAGTGACAGCAGCCATGGTACTGACCAGTTTATCCACCAGCCCTTTGGTTCGCAGCCCTCCCATCCGGCCCAACGGTAAGTGTGTGTTGTGCTGAAAAAACCACACCTGGGAATGGAGAGAAGCCAAAGGAGGACAGCAGCTCTGCTTGCCAGCACGACTGTGTGCTAGCAGCAGTAGGAGCTGGTTTGCAGGAGTCGCAGCGCGGTGGAGGAAGAGGCTTGAGAGGCTGGAAGGCCATGGTGCTGGGACAGCACCAAGATGCAGGCTGTGGGAGCAGGACAGGCAGAAAGGAGAAGGAAGTGTTTCGTTCCCAGTGAGCTGCGCTGTGAGGTGGGAGGTGCCCACTGGCCTGAAAGGAGAGGATGGGGAACTGGAGCTGCGGAACACTCCTCACTGAGGCTCTGCCTTTCCCAGCAGTGTGTTTGCACTTGCTCATATGCAGTACACGTGGCAGCAGTTGCTCCTGCCCATACAGCGCTGAGGTGGGCTGTTCCTCAGCTCTGTGATGAGCTGAAGAGTCCATGGGCTGCAGCACATACTTGAGAGCTGTGCACCGCCAGGCTGTGGTGGCACGGCTCTGCCTCTGCCAAAGAGTGTGCTCTGCAGTTTGTGCCCCGTTTATCTGTGCTCTGTGCAGCTCTGGGGTCTGCTGTCAGACCCATAATCCCTTACAAGGCTGCTTATTTCATGGTGTAACATGAGGCACCCAGATAAAAACACACAAGAAGTGCGTGATCATATTGGAAAGGCTAAGGAATTGTGATTAATCTATGGAAGCTTGTCTGGAGTTACAAGAGATGGTTAAAACTGGTACATTTTAAGGAGTAGTCATAAATGAGGGTCCCACGTTAGCATGAATCGGCATTGTTTGTGTGATGCTGGCTTACTCACTTGTAGCTCTTAAAATAAATGCTAACTTCCTTCCTGGTTTAAATGAGTGCTAAGAGGAATACTTACAGATTACACTTAATAAGAAAGTAGTCTTTGCAGGTCTCACTGTTACAGGGATGACCCTCTGAATGGCATCATACTTAACAGACCTTATAAGGGCAGGTAGTGACAGGACGATGGGAAATATCTTTAAACTGAAATAGGGTGGATTTAGACTAGGTATTAGGAAGAAATTCTTTACTATGAGGATGGTGAGACACTGGCATGGGTTGCTCAGAGAGGTTGTGGATGTCCCTTCCCTGGAGGTGCTCAAGGCCAGGCTGGATGGGGCTGTGACAACCTGGTGTAGAGGGTCCCTGCCTATATCAGGGGGTTGGAGCTAGATGAGCCCTGAGAAAGCTCTGGCAGTGGCAGGCCTTTGGGGTCAGGGCAGCTGGGGCACACTGGGGTCCCATTAGCATTCCTGTCACTGCATGGTGCCTGCTCGTGGGGCAGGGCAGTCACCGCAGGCAGGCCAAGCAGGTGGCAGCACCTGAAGTGAGCGTTTGCTAACATCTCTTGGTTGGGCAGATCCCCCTAAGAAGCTTCTTTGAATTGCTGAAAGCTACGTAGTAGCTGGTAGCTGCGTTTGATACTTCTGTATTCAGGCAGAGTGCTCTTTGATATTCCTTCACACGGACCCTTTGTATCTTGCGTGAAATCTGGGAAGAGAAGCCTGAAAAAGCGGTACAGATATTTTCAGTAGTGAGACAAGATTTTGAAGCTGTTGTTGGGCACGTTCTCCCTGAATATCTTAATTTTTCCCAAGTGGAAACTTACTAAAGACTTCAGTGAGAATGCAGAGATTGTATAATTTAAAACTCAATTGGTATGGCAATGCTGGGCTCCAGTCTTAGCAGTACAAGGTACAAGTTTAGTTATGACAGACTCCTTGCAAATCCTTTCCCCTCAAAAAAGAGGCAGTAAGCAGCAATGTAACTAAAGGAACATTTCTTTTAAAAGAAATTCTTTAGAATTTTGCCTGGAAGTTTAAATAATAATAATACTAATATTAGTATTAATGTAAAAGTCTGATCTTCACTGGAATTCCTGGGGACGATTGCCCACAGAAATTGGATCAGAGTTTGGCCCTTGTTTCTCTGCAGCTGAGTAATGCTTGGTCTGGTTCTCTTTCACGCAACTCCAGCAATGTGATAAGAGCCCCAAAGTAAGAGTAAGTTGCATTTATTTATATTTTAATCTCCGTTACATTGATAGATTTGTTAGCGTTAATGAGAACCAGCGTTTCTGTGTTTTTTTGTTTTTTTTTTTCCTGTTGTCAGCCTCACTTGGTCTTTTTCTTTTACATACTACTTCTAAAATGCACTTGATCTAAATCTCCTTCTCAGTAAGGTGAGGAGGAGCTGTAAACCCTGAGAATACAAAGTACCACTGTAAATGTGTCAGAAAATAGTAGTTGAAAGAGTGCTATTTCCTTTGTTTATTTGAACAAATGGAAATTCTAAACTATGTAGAGTTCACAAGTTGATACCAGATGTACTTTGTGGCTTTGGCCAGAGGCTCAAGTACAGATACAAGGAGCAGAGCCTACCTCCATAGTAACTCAAGAGGGCTGTAGCCATGAGTCAAAACATTACATTTTCATATGGTTACTTATTAGCTACAGGCAATTCATCTGCCCTTTTGCAAACAGGATTTATTTTGTCAGGGAAAGCGAGGTTTGCGCTCAGTGGCCCCAGTCAGTAAGTGCAGGTACGGCTACTTCAGAGACAGCTGACTGTGCAACGAGATATTTTTATACATGTACTTAGATGGAGCACCAAATTCAGTTTTGTGAGCGACTGATGTTAATGATTAAGGGTTTCATCCAAAACCAACTGAACTAGAGGTAACAAAGTCATTCCTTTAAGTGAGCTTGGGGTAAGGCTTTGGTAGCAGTTGGAGGATGTTATTTTTTTCTTGCTGATGTAATTAGTTAATTTAACTGTAAGAAATGGGAAAGGAATGAAGGAGTGACTTCTGCAGAACTCTTAAATGCAGGCAGGGACTTGTAAAGACTTAGAATAAATAATGTTTCTTCAACAGCTAAAATTTTACTTTGTTGCCAGCTCTAAAGTCGGGTATTGTGCAATCCTCAGATACCTTTGGTGCCATTGGGAAAACTGATGCCCAAGTTCTGGAAAGAGCTCATCAAACCATCCATGCACAAGTGCCCAAGCCCTGTTTGTACCTGTGTCAACGGTTTACGGGCTGGTTCGGCCCGGTTCCGTGACAATTGGTGCAGGGAACCCACGGACNCTTCTCATGGTGTCTGGCATTGCACTGCTGGATGTGCTCAGTCCACACACTTGCCGGTGACCCCAACATTCCTCTCCTGCCAGAGGCTTTTTAGGGGCTAAGAGGAGTGACATGCCAGTGTTTAGCTCCTGAGGACCTCAGCACACAGAACACAGCTGAAATCTTGCCTCGGACTGCAAAGGCAGTGCAGATGCTCTCACCTGCCGTGTTGTGGTGTGACCTGCTGGCTTAGGTGTCTCTTATAACCCAGTGCCAGGGCGGCTGCTGCAGTGAGGAGGGCTTCCTGCTGTGGGTGGGTGGAGAAGCGATCCAGGGCCACACCTATATGAGAAGAGGCATATCCTTCTGGGGATACATATCACCTCAGTTACACCAGAGTCAGATTAGAGAGAGGTGTGTACAGTGCAGAAGATAAGAAGGCAGTGAGAGTGCCGTTATGGCCTCTGTTGGTGTTTCAGTACCTGGATGATGACTCTGTTTTCACAGAAGCAGTTGGTGTCCTGGGGCTCACAACGTGTGTCCTACTCCTGGGCTCTCTCTCCTCTTCGTGGAGCAGTGACTTGGAGCTTGTTCCTAATCCCACTGCAGTCAAGTGTTCGTGGTTAAAGCTGAGAATGTATTTGAATGTTTCTCCTTAATTGTGCATGCAATATCTGAGTGCTTATCTCTGTTTATGCTCTAAAACAGGTTATTTGCCCAGAACTTCTTTTTAGAAAAGTAACTTTTTTTCTAAGTTACAAAATCAAGTGTGGAGTATGGCTGCTGACAAATATAATTTGCGTGCTGTGGGATAGATGTAATTGTCCTCTCTGTGTCCAAGGCTTTCATTTTTCTTTATCAAGGATCCAGTTAATTGCTAACGTTGTATTTAAGCCTTAGATGAGAGAACTCCTTAACCCTGAGATGATGATTCTGTTGTAATGATGCCTTTTGTTATTCTTGACAGAATCCCTAAACGGATCTTGGAAAGAAGGAGGATTTGTGCCTTCTAGTACCAGCAGCAGTGGATACTGGAGCTGGAATGCTCCCAGTGACCAGTCCAACCCATCCACCCCATCTCCGCCTTTGTCAGCTGACAGCTTTAAAGCTTTTCGAACACCTTCCCAGCCAGATGATGGCATTGATGAAGCTGAAACAAGCAACCTTCTCTTTGATGAACCCATCCCTAGGAAGAGGAAGGTTAGCCTCCTGTTAAATTCCATACCCACAGGCAAATAGAATGTTGGTAGACATAGTGTGCTGTGAGAAAGGAGCGAGTCACCCAGACAGCTCTGTACACATGTATTCCCTCCTTGGCATTCAGTTAACGTAGGTGCTGTGCCTAGGTCAACCCAGTCACCTACTGCACATGCCATCAGCACCACATATTTGCTGGCAGATGGTGAGCTTCTGTGGATCTTCCTGCTCAGAAAACAGTGAAGTGATTTCCAGAACGTGTTGCCTCTGGCCAGTCAAGGGATTCTTCCCCAGTGTGGCAGATCCTTTGCGTGAAGGATGCAACAGGTAGCCTTTATGTGTCATCACAAGGACTGCGTGTGGCTTTGATGGTTCTTGTTCTGTGAAAATGCTGTTTGTCTGACAGTGTGTCAGATACCTTAATACTGTGACGCTTTCACTGCACAAACATATGGGGTGAAAAAAGGAGAGGGAGATCAAATCCGGTGGCTTTTGATACGGCGTTCACAGTGGCCAAATTTATCCTTGGTAGGAGTGGAAGAACAGACTAAATAAAACACTGTGTAAAAAAGAAAAAAAAAAAGTCCAAGACTAAAACCAAAAAGGCACTTTTATGCTAGCAAACATGCTCCTCTCAGGGAGAAAAAGAAAACAAAGAGGTGGCACTAGTCCAAGCTCTCTTCCCTCCCAACACAACAGGACAGGTTTTACATAGCAAGATGAGAAAGGACTTTTTGTAAGGAGGAGAAAAGCAACATTGTTTCTGGCTGAGTATGGGGAAGTTAATTGCTTCACCACCAGCAGGAAGAAGTTTTAATGATTGTTTTAACGTGTTCACATTTATCTTGTTGCTCCAGAAGTTGCTTATTTGCTGACCAACACTCTTGTTTGTGGGAGAGGGACGTAAAATGATTTTGCTTTTTGCTAAAAAAGGAAATCAAATATTTTGGAGGACACATTAAAACAAATTAGAAGATAGAACTGGTTGCTAAACTGAAGGCAGAACCTGTTTGGGGTTGTGTGAGGCAGGAGGAGTAGGAATGCAGAAGTGCGCTACTTTGCCTTTCACTTTTCAGTTGAAGTTAGCTTATTATCATCGCTCCTATTGTTCGGCCACGATTAGACAGATGGCTTTCCAGCTGCCATCTTTATTGTTATGTAAGTTGCCTTTGAATATTTCTATTTATGTACTCATCACAGATACATTCCACTCTCTCTTCCTGTTCTCATGGATTTTGCTCTGTATGGCAAATGTTTAACTTTGATAAATAATAACATTGCCTGCCAAACTTTGTTACAGATTAACTGCATTTCCTGCACTTTTTATTATTTATTTTTTATTCTGGCCCCAACGTGCTGTTTTATCACACGTTTAGAAACGGAAATGAAAATATTCAGGTTAATTCTTATTTAGGGCTTCAAAAATCAAAAGGAATAGGCACGGAAATAGGGATTGGTAACCTTATTTTGACTCATTGAAGTATTTCTCCCATTGTGTGTTTCAAAATGTCCTATTAACAGCCACATTCCATTAAGAATCATAAAATCATAGAATGGCTCAGGTTGGAAGGCACCATCCAGTTCCAGTCCCCGTGCTTTGGGCAAGGCGACCACCCAGCAGCTCGCAGCATAACAAACCCAGTAAAACCAAAGATGCTGTAGAGATAGATTGCTTTTACCATCTAATCAGAGAGTGACATTAAACTACTCTGCATTCCTAAAGATGCATGTGGTGTTTGGGATGGCAGTGGGGAATTCCTATGAGGTACACAGTAAGCGTAATCTTCATGTTGTCACTGTGGCTGGTAGCAGTTTGTTGGCTTTTGAAGCTGATGATAGTATTCGGTGTTATATTACAAAAGTAAGAAATGTGTCTGTTAGAGTTGGCAGATGATATGTAATTTTAGGAAGAAATAGTTCTGTACTTATTCGGGAAGTAGCTGCAAGAAACCCATGCAGGGTATCGATGTTCATTCTTTCAAACAGGAGTTGTTAACTGCTGAGTGCCTGGGAACACACTGTTGCAGTCAGCTTTTGCTTTAAAAGGCCATCAACCCAGGTCTTTTGGAAAGTTGCATTCTAACTGTGCTATCTTTATAGCAAACACTGAAACTTATCATCTACTCGTGCAATTCTAGAGGATCCAGAGTGAAGCGATCGCTACGCTGATTTCTGTTCACGACGCAAAGGAAGCAAGTGCACGATCTGAGGATGTACTTGTTTTTGTAATTGAACATTGCCTGAACATCACAACTTAATCCTAAGTGTAATTTTTTGACAATGCATTCTGTAGTAGTAGAGAAAATGATTTAGGGGAAGACCAACTTATTTAGGTATTAACATTTTCAGTTAGAAGTGTACAGAATTGCTTTCATTTGGAGAACTGGAAACTGGATCATGCAAATTAATGAGTCGTGCTGGAGAGGTGAGACTTGGGCACAAGCTGCTCCTTCCTCTGCAGTCTGTAGAATCCAGTGGGATTGTGCTGTTAGCTGAGATGATAGCAGCATTAGAAATGCAGAGTTGGAGGCTGTAAGCCTTCAGTGATTGATTCAGCATACAGATAAAACAATGTTTGATAAGTCTGCTTGTTCGGGGTTGCTTTTTCCTTCTTCTTTCCTCCTTGTGACTAAGAATACGCTGCTCTCTTGGCAATTTCAGAACTCAATGAAGGTGATGTTCAAATGCCTGTGGAAAAACTGTGGAAAAGTACTGAGCACAGCGGCAGGGATTCAGAAGCACATACGGACCATCCACCTTGGGTAAGAGACCTCTGCCTGCAGAAGTCAAAGGGGTTTGATGTAGAAGGCACGCAGTTGTGCTTTTCCCAGGGGATAAGTGGATTATCCCCATCTTTTCTGAGGTCCGGAGGTTTCTGGAGGAGTTGAGGAGCAGTGTGTAGAGGTGAACGGGGTCTTCTTCCAAAAGCAAGGCACTTTACTTTCTAAACTTGTGTGAACTTTGCTAGAAGGTCACATGCAGCTGTAGGTCACACTGCACTTCCCTAATGGCTGCGCAACTCAGCAGCATTTGGTGGAGAATTGCTTTCTCTTCGCTCCTGCTCTCTGCATACCATGTCCAGACTGTGGCTGGGTGAAAGATGGCAGGTTTCGTGGTCTTGCATGGATACTTTCCAGTTTTGTTTCAAATTGAATTGCGTTCTGAGTCAAAGCAATTAAAAAAAAAAACCTGAAAGTGAAACCAAACTGCAAATTCCATGCGTGTTTATTTGGACTGGAAGCAAAAGCTAATGAGTCTTGTATGACATGAGGTTTTTTCAGAGCTTCAGTTTTCAACTAAAATCTCTATGCAATTCACTGAGTGACCTAGCTGCTTAATATAGAGTTGAGGGGGGACCCAGTGCTGCCTCACGCTGTTCCTGAGCAGGCTGCGTGGGAGGCAGTGTGGACATCAGGGCAATGAAAAGGGGAAAGGTGTCTCAGTGCATACATGTACTTACGTGCGTACAGTTCTTTGACTCTTTTTCTCACTCCCCTTCTTTGTGGTCCTTGCCTGTGGGATATGCAGATATATCTGTTCTGTAAGTCTGTGTTACCCAGTGCTTATAAATAAAAAGTGACTGTGAGTTGTAGTCTGGCATGGAACTCTAGGGGGTTGTGCAACAGCGGTAGTAATTGGTGTTGAACTTAGGTTCTGAACCTGTCAGAGGCTGTGAGATTATATCTGAACAGCATGTGGATCGGGAGTGTGCTAAAATAGTGGTTTGTTTTGGATTTCCTGGGTATGTGTAGGCTGTCAGGAACTACTTCTATGGACTGGGCTGCTTCGCACCCAGCATTTGTTCTCTAGCACACAGCAGGTGGGGTCAGGGGGTGCAGGGACATGCAAGCCTCTTGCGTATCCTCCCTCAGTAAGTCTGCTTCTGGAGGTTAGGACCAGACAGTTCAGCACTGACAAGCCAGCCCATAAGTGTCCTTTCTGTGCCCACATTGGAGTGAGTTGCATGGTGAGAGTGTTACCTGTTAGGCCAAGGAAAGTTACAGCGAACTGTGGCCGAACCTATGTTTGATTTAAGAAACCAGTGATAAGGTAATAAATTATTTCCTGTTAGTTAATGAGGTTTATCTTGCCCATGCTTGTTACCTTTAAATGCCCTTCTATGGCTGCTTTGTCATTTATGAAGTTAAAGTGCTTTGAGATTCCTGTTAACTTCAGTAGTCAGCAATGGGAAGCAAGTACTACTTGATATTTAAGCTGAGGCACAGAAGTTAAACATCAATTCCAAGGACAAAGAATTAGAGGGAAAAAGTTGAAATTCCTGCTTCTTTTGCCTTCAGACCCCATGATTTTCTTTTCTTCCCCAGGGTCAGATCTCTGATAAAGTAGGCAGAGTTAAAACTGGAAATACTAATTTATTGGCAGTATGAATATATTTGCTTGTGCATCTGGAACTTAAAATGCAGCTTAGGGTTCTTGCTTTCATTTAATGAGTCCCTTTGTCTTGCTACAGACGCGTAGGAGAGTCTGACTACAGTGATGGAGAGGAGGATTTTTACTACACAGAAATCAGGCTCAACACGGACTCAGTAGCTGATGGCTTAAGCAGTCTTTCCCCAGTCTCTCCATCTTTAGCATCTCCTCCTTCCTTTCCCACCCAAGATGCAATCCGTCCTGAAACTTCCTGTGCCAAAACTGAGACGAAATTGATGACACCTCTGAGCCGCTCAGCTCCTACCAACCTCTACCTCGTACACACGGACCATGCTTACCAGGTAATGCTACTGAGAGTCAACTCCACTGATTATACTGGCTTCATTAATGTAAAAGGAAATGTCTCAGTAGTGTGTTTGGATTTTGAAAAACCAAGCCTAGTTTTGGCGGGTTGAAAAGCTTCATAGAACAAAAGCAGCTAACAGGGCTCGTCTCATTCAAACCTTGTGTCCACTTCTGGGCTAGTTCTTTGTTTGTGCTCCCACCACGGCCGGTGGACTTTGGGGTAGAAGCTGCTGAGCCACGTATGGGTGCACACTTGATGTTGAAAAGAGCCACTCTGTGTATTCCATTGCCTACTCAGTTAGTTTTCCACTGACTGTATGAAAGGCCCAAGGTGACGCGTTCTCATGTGGTCTCCTGCATTGTAACCCTAACCCAGTCATTCAGCTAAATCCCTCCCAGGGTGTTAGTTTCATCTCTGCTCATACTGGGTACGTTTGGAAGCAAGTACCCAACACGTGGTAGGAGCAATTCCTTTCCTCTACTAGTGCAGCACAAGATGTCAGTTTCTGTGTGTGAAGTGGAAATGAAAAGACATATGTGATACCTTCCCACTCTTAGAGGTAATTCTTTACAAATGGGAAAAATCCAATCAGATCCAAAGGTGCTGTTCAAAAAGCTTCCAACTTAGTTCAGACAGGAGGCATTAATTGTAAAAGTGCACTAAAATGTGATATGTTTTGGTCTGGATGCCATATGAGAAAGTGCAAATTGAGACTTTGAAGTGGTGTGGTCCAGGAGCTGCATATGCACTGGAGAACTGAACTCTTAGATTTGTCAGATGCAATAACTTTTGTACGCAGTGCTGTGCAGTTAAAGCCCTTTTGTTGTTTGTCTGGAACAGCATAGTTTGGTCTCCCATGCACTGTGGAAATCATGAGTGGACGTTTGGGACGTCAGGTGGGAGCTGCATGAGGTAGTGCACCAGCCTGGGCACTGATGAAGTCATCTAGAAGGACTTCCTTGTCAGACTCACCTAAGCCCTGCCTCTCTCAGGTAGAGGCGCCAGATCCTGGCTGTGTACTTCGTCTGGGATTTGTAGTTACAGTGCTTCTTCCTGCTACATGGAGGCTCACTCAGTCCTCTTTCATATAGCCAGCCCTTTCCATTTCTTTCCAGCCTGTGAGTAACACACTTGATTAAAATTCCTTTTCATGTTTAAGCATTCTTTTGACCAATTTGTCATTAAAGGGATCTTTAATACCACCATTGTTCCCTAAGTTTGCTTCAGTTTTGACACAGATTTTTTTATCAGAAGTTAAAAGAAAGCAGAAGTTCAGTGGGAATATAGCTACAATATCTCGTATGAATTAAAACATGAAAGTGGAAATTACTTCATTGGGAGCAAGTGAAGAGGCTGAATTTGAAGCTCAAGGAAATTAGATGAAGGAGGCTGGATAATTTTCATCTCAGAGTTCCCGTTAATGAAAGTTAAAAAAAAATGCTGAACCCAAAGCTGGGTCACAGGAGTTCTGAGCAGATCTGTTCATCTGCATTTCTGGTGTGACCCAAAAATGGCAAATGGACTACCTGCAGTAAGACAGAAGTGAAGGGGGCATGATCAGGCAAGTTCTGACTCTAGTCTAGCCCAGTCCCATGCACGAGGAAAGATGTAGAAGAATAACTGAAGAAAGTGAAATAAATAGAGCAAGTGAAGTGAACTCCAATGGAAGTTTATGCTGGAACAGTCGAACACCCCCAGAAATAAGGAAGCTTTTGAAACAAAGAGGAAGCAGTTCTGGTTTTGAAGGGAGTTTGATCTTAAAACACATACTCAGTACTTGTTTTACTAGAGATGAAGTTTGGTGTAGGAGCTTGGGAAGGGAGAACAACGGTGAGTTATTTTCAAAGGACTGTAGAATGTAATTAGCAGAGTTGAATGAGAAGCTGTATTTGGCCTTGATCTCTTTTTCATTAAATCATTTTGGTGCTAGACAAATAATACTGTAATAAAATTTGATGATAATGAACTCAGGAGATGTCAGTAGTACCAAGATTTGTGTATCACACTTATATGGCTGAGTGATCTTAAGAATAATAGATTTTGGGTGCAGTTTGACAGCAGAGCATACGACGTCTTGCACTTCAGGAACTCTTGAGATTTTTCTGCTCTAAACTGGGTTAGTTAGAAAATCACATGAGGAGGAAATCTCTGCTTAATAATCTCTATTTATTAATGACTGTGAGTCAACAACAATGAAGATGAGAAGGGGAAAGAAGCTATTAGCCTTCTCAAGTAAGGGATTTTTAATGCCACTGTATAAGATCCTTATATAACTTCAGCCATGATCCTGAGTATGGTTTTGGTTGCCCAAGTTGAAGGATGATGGTCTCCAAGTGGAACAGGTAGAAGGAAAGTATCTGAGGGAAGAGATCTCATCCAGCATAGAGGTTGAGAGCTTTGACAAAAAAGGTCTGGCATGGATTGAGATTGCTGCCCGTGAAGAATATTGGCACAAGGGTAACTAATTATAAATCGGCCATGTGTGTATTTTGATGGGAAATAAAGGTTCTAAGCGTGTTCTGAGTGTCTAAATCTTATCATGCTTAGATAGGTGTTCCGGGACAGTGCTAAAAGAATTGAGCATTGTGGTATTTTAGGCAACTACAAATTAAAGCAGTTTTGAACTTTTCATGCTTCACATTTCATGATGAAACCAGAGTCCATACTTATTCAGTTTAGCTACAGAGTAGCTCCAGGTGGGCTTTCTCAGTGCTTAGGATTCCCCTTGTCAGTCTTAATGGTATCCCTCAGGAAGCAGCCATGCTGATCTTGGCCTTGCAGTGACAGCCCGGGGGTTGCCCTGGAGGCATTCAAGGCCAGGCTGGATGGGGCTGTGAGCAATCTGGTCCAGAGGGAGGTGTCCCTGCTCATAGCAGGGGGTTGGAACTATGCTTAAAGGTCCCTTCCAACCCAAACCATTCCATGATTCTATGATCCATAACCAACATGGGTTCGTGAAGGCAAAGTTAAGGACTCAGTGATCTTTGTGAATCCCTTCCAACTAGGGATATTTTATAATCTGTAGTTCACCCTCTCCTATTTAAACAAAGTTGTGATGAAGCAGTGCAGGTGCCATGTGGAATTAACATATTTTTTCCTGATACTGTTCAGTGAAGATTTTGTATTTCACTGAGCTCAGTGGACATGTGCTTCCTCAAGGAGGTGATGTGCCTGTATTGAACCTCCTGGAGCTGTCTGCAGCCTCAGCAGCGCTGGGAGCATAGCTGCAGTAGATGTCATTCAGTGGCCTTGGTTTCATGTGCTTGGAGAGACTCCCGAAAATTGCTTCAGCACTTGTTTGCTCTGAAGAATATTTCCAATGGGAAGAATCAGATGGCAGTTTGTCATGGCTCCTTCTCTTCACAGTGTTTCAGGGAAGCAGTTAGATGACTCCAGCAACCTCTAATGCAATCCCTACTCAGATAAATGCTTTGCGTTACTGCGAGACACAGGTGACTGAAAGACAGAAGGAAAGCTCATTTTTAAGAGCAAATTCTTCATAAATCCAAATCAAGAAGTAGTTTTTTGGTTGATTTTTCTTTTTGGTAATGAAAGTCAGGGGAAACCTGTGTTGATAGTGGCTGCTCATACTCCTGCAAGGTTGCAGATTTCCTGATTGTGTTAAGTGAACAGGGGTGCAAAATAATGGAGGAAAGGAATTTCAAGGGGCACACAGCCAAGTGAGAAGAACTGAGGGAAGACATAAGGTGACAGATACTGAAGAGTCCTAAGCTGAGCAACCCAGGGTATTACTGGGTGTTACAATCCAGACGGAAGGAAGGCAGGAGTTCTTAGGACTGTAAGCATCCTTCAGATCTTTGCTTTAGCTTCAGCTGCCATTGAATCCCAAGCTTTTTGTTTTTAATAAGAGCAACTGTTCTAATTAGGGTGAGTCATGTTTGTCTGATGAATGAAAAATGACCAATCCTTACTGTTAATGCTGTTGTCCAAAAACCCTCTCCATCCAACTTTCAGTTACTTGAACCAGCTGCCACCAGTTGATACACTTCCTTTTTATTGCTGTGGGTAGGTTAATCACTTGTGGTATTTGTTTGCTGCCAACTGGTGTTATTAAAACAGGATTGGTTTCTTAATATGATGCTTGACTTCATGTTTGTTCTGCCAGACCTAGGTTCTAGAGGTTTTGCCTGGATTCTGGTGACAGCTGTTGTCTTCCTCTAATCAAGGTTTTAACAACAGTGATGTGCAAACACGTTCCTTCCTTACTGGCTTATCTGTGATTATCAGTCTCAGCAACAGGGTAAAATGCTTGTCCCTGTCAGCACTGTGAAGGTTTTTTCCACCTCTGGAACTTTGTCACAGATATATGGCTTTGAGGAGACACGCTTTGGAAAATGAATGGTTCTTTTATTGGAATAATATTTTCTTTCCAAACAGGCCTCTCCTCCGGTGAACATTCCAGGGTCAACAAAATTCACTCCCAATGGCAGTAGCTTTAGCATCTCTTGGCAGTCGCCTCCAGTTACCTTCACCGGCATTCCAGTAAGTGAATGACAAAAAAAAAAAGAAGGAGAAAAAAAAAGTTTTTAGAACTTCTTATGTGTTTTTACAGTATCTCGTAACAGAGTAATTTTGACATAACAGGTACAGAAGAGAAACAAGTTAAATTATGCCTGTTTGCTTGCATGACTGATTGCAGCCCTCTTGCCAGTCTCTTAAATGCAATACAGGGGTTTTGTTTTGTTTTGTTTTTTCTTACCTTAGTGACTACAAGCAGAGAACTGGGTTGATAGTGAGTTATTTTTAAATATCTACTTACAAAAGATCATTCTGGTAGGCGCAGAACCCGTTGTTACATGCTTCTTTTTCTGCCACTAAGGACTCCTTATGAAGAAGGGAAAATTAACAAGGCGATGGTTATGCTAACAGGGTAATTGGAATCAAGCAGTAGGGCTGTTATCTAAATGAACTCTGAAGATGATGAAGTGTAGTTGAGAGGCAACAGAAAGGGAAAAATAAAGTGTGAAGTGTAACCCTAGTAGGCTGCAGGGACATAGCCTCTGCTGACAGCAGAAAGTTCTGTAGTTCTGCACAGAAGATGTGTTCAGTACATAAAATATTTTAATATTATTTTTAATATTAATATGTGTTGTGGTTTGACAACTTTTTAATGAAGTATTAGATGCAAAGTCAACTCTCACTCTTTCTTCAATAGAGATAATGTGCGAGGCCTTATTTTTTTACACAACTGCAGAAACTGGATTCTCGCTGAAACATAGGTTCCCAGGAGTCCTAAACGTAAAGCAGTGTAGGTGTGGATACTGTAGGGGGAGATAAAAACCTTAATGAAGGCTTCTGAGGGATTAGGTGTCTGGTGCCTAGCGTGGTGAGTACTGAGAATAGATGTAAATTACTGCCTTCAAGTAATGAAAGATCTTTTATATAATAAGGAGAAATAAATATGTGTAAAATGTTTTCTGATTTTTATTGGAAAGCAGTTTTCATTATAAATTATTATTCCCTGATCACAAACCCACTTCATGTGATAGTGTTTCATTTAATATTGGGCTTTATGAATTTTTACAGTGTATTGCGTGACACACATTGCTCATTTAAAGAACCATATAGCTTTTTTTTCCTACTGCCAGTGTGCATTAGGCATGGTGATAGCAGATGCTATTTCCCTCCCTTTTCTTCACCGAGTGAATCTCCAAAGCTTCTTAATGTCAACCTTTGGCAAATCTTGGAGATTTTCTCAGACTGTGGTATCCTGCAGGTCTGATAAAAAATGAAAGTGGCTGAATCAATTACACTGCACTCTGCCAATGAATATTTATTAAATTCTGTCAAGGAACAAATAACATTGAAAGACATCATGCTGTCAGCAATTTGAACAAGAGCGCCTTGACAGAGCGTGCTATCTGTAAAGTTCCTTGAGTATTTGATTTCACAACAATGGGGTTGATACAGAGCAATTACAAAACTGGCTCCTTCTGTGGAGTAGCAGAAATTGGTGCCAGTAATGCTGGGAATCTAAAAGTGCAATTATCCACATTGTAAATCAGACACATAAGAGGACAAGATTAGACATGTGTGTGTTGAGTTTACTTGCTCGAGCAACAACGTTGAACTCTAGCTCTAGAGCTGACAGTTCTCAAGGGAATTTAAGAAATGCCAAATCACTTTCAGACAACTGTGTGAAGATGCCAATAATCTAGGTACAATTCAAAAATAATCCCAGTACAAAAACCTTGGGAAGCGTTGATGATAGCAGAATAATAAAGCACTCTGGGAACCATATGAACTGATTCTTGTGTGTCTAATGCTTAGTTTGTCGTAATGCCTCCTATTTATTTCCATGGAAACTCCAACAGATGCAAAGAGCACAATAACACTGTTTGATAGAGCACATTCTCAGCTACAAAACACTGTTTTTCAACACAGTCACCACCATTGGCTGTACATTTTTGACAGCCATGAGCAAGAGCCTGCGTGCTGCGCTTGTAAAGATCTGCAGCAGCAGAGAAGATCCCCTGTCACTTTTACCACTGCTGAAACATGGCACTCACCACCTCACAGTGCTCACATCTGCTGTTTGGTCCCCATCAACATTCAGCAAGCGCTGATGAATGTCAGTGGATGCAGCTTTTTCCACATGGAGGAATTCAGTCCCACATCTTTGCTTCATACGCACTTCCATGTCAGACGCCATTTTGTCAGTGCCCCTCTGCTGCCATACCGCAAACATTCACCTCTGACATTGTGGCAAGCATAATAATAGAAGAGGCATTTTCTTTGGAGCAGCCCACGTAATATTTATAGGGCTGCTGGCCAAAAGTAAGAAACCAGCCCTGCCTTTTAAGCTCACACACACTTGAATATTCTGTCAGCAATTAGATCATTTGAGAATGAAAGGCTTGCCCGCAGTGGGAAATGATGTGTGGTAAGTGCAGATGTAAATGCAAAGTGATGCTAAATGATTGCATATTCAATTAAAGTTGCATTTCTCTTGTGTTTTTTTTTTTTAAAGTAAATGAGATATTGCCTTACAGAAGTAGGGCTGTGTTGGTTCCCGCCCTTACAATGAGTCCCACTCCTTTAGGAAAGCTGTAGTCATACAGTGGATCCATCTTCTCTGCCTTACACAACCAGCTTGTGTGACGGAGCCACTGTAACACATGCTTTGCTGTGAGCACCACGCATGCCTTTCTTATGCATTTGGCCCCTGAGGTTAGGTGCATGTCTGCAGCAAGCAAGGGAACTTAAGAGAGTAAGTCCAAGCCATTACTTTCAGTCCTACCCAAGATGGTTACAGGCAATTTTCTAAAATAGCCTTGGACTACCTTTTAAGCTGGTGACAAACCACTGAGCCCTCATTTGGCACAGGCTCCTTCCCAGGCCTGCGTGTCAGCAGTTCAGTCTAAGAGGGAGATGAAATTACAAAATACGTGTGGTTTTTGATACCTTCGTTAGGTGTGTCCCCATTCATTCCCGCAGACCCCGAATTCGGATGGCATTGAGCACTCCCCTTGTGCTGTCCCAGGAACTTGAGTGCAGTGTAAACCGCTCAGTCCTCACTTTTGGGTGGTCTTCAGCAGGGCCAGCAGAAGGCCTTGGTGAATTGAGCGTGTGTATCAGCAATTCCCAGAGCATCCCCAGACAACCTGTGCTTACACCTGGATCAGTTGGGATTCATTATACAACTGCTTTCAGCTTGAGTATTCACTGCAACTAAACATTAGACATTATCTAGAAACCCAGGTGTTGTACTCTGTGCTCTGAGTCATGTGCGAGTTAGGTTCCCAAGGAAGATGGGAAATAAATACACCTTTTTTTACAGTTTTCCCAATTTGGCAGGTACAAGAGGAGGATGAGACCAGCACGGCTAAGAGTCATTGCTGGGTGTGCTTCTCTCTGTGGGGCAGAAAGGCAAAGCTCCTGTTTGCTCTGACAGTTGGGACTGATCAGGTCTGTGTCTGGAAGCAGTTGGAATGGCATGCTTATGCCATAGGAGGCCATCAGAATGGTCTTTTCAGTGATAAGAAATACATTCAGTATCAGTTGGTGAATCGACTGAAGGCCTCAGGTTGAGGCTAAGGACTGAAAAAACCTGTGCAGCATGTCCTAAATTCTGATCCTAATAGAAAAGTGTTACTGCTTTGCC
Organism: Odontophorus gujanensis; assembly: GCA_013399175.1. Lineage (NCBI taxonomy): Eukaryota > Metazoa > Chordata > Aves > Galliformes > Odontophoridae > Odontophorus > Odontophorus gujanensis. The sequence continues at coordinate 203,609 of VXAB01009959.1, forward strand.
AGTTCTAAAACATAGAATCACATTATTGTTAATGTTTCAATCATTCTTTGTTATAACAGGAGAATCAATGAATAAAAGGATGGTTAATGTCAGTCAACACTATTCTACGTAAAGCAGGACTTGCCAGAGAAATGTCCTGCCTGCCTTGAGGGACATGACAGGTTCGCTGGATAAAGACAGCTGCAGAAGTTTAATGTGTAGGTTTTGAAGAACAGCGGATATCTCAACTAAATAGCAGTAGTAGTGCCAACACAGCACATACTTTGTAAGTTAAGATCTGGCTGTATCAGTAGTTATCTGAGAATCTTCTTCACTGATCCAGCATCAGCTCCACAGTAGGGCGAGTGCTTTTTGGCATGTTTGTAATTGATTTGGAAGGAAGAACAGAAAGTTACTGCTGCGGGTCCGCTTCCTGGGTGACTAAAAGACTGAGCAGAAGGCAAGATAGTCACGTGTCATTGAATATTCCATTTCAAAATGAGCCCGTTCAATGCAAGTCTGTTTTAATGGTGTGAAATGCAGGTTGCTATTTATGAGGAAGGGAATTTGGATAACCCACAGCATCTAAGGGCACTGACATTGGAATTAAAAACTGCACGAGGTCTAGGAGCTGTAGCAGACAGCTAGCTGCACTTGGTAGTGAGGACTGATAGAACAGAAGGATGCAGGGTGGTCTCTGGTTGTATAAAAGTTGAGTTGTGGTAATCAGGTGAAGAGAGGAAATATGTTTCACTTTTGGGGATATAAAAGTACTGTATCAGTTGTGACCTGAAACCGTGCATGAGCTGCACACGCAGTTACATCAGAAAGTTCTGTAAGTGCCAGCTGAAAGTTAAATTTAAAAGAACGTCCGCCACATTGGTTTTTTGCTTCTGTGGAATAGCTTTAAGACAGGCACTTCAGAAGGGCAGGAGTGAAAAGCCATAGCTGACAAGGAACGGTGACGATGCCTGCAGTTAGCAGCTGCAGTAGGCAGTGACTGCATGTACCTGATGAAACTCATTGCGTTCTGTACATATCAAAATACAAGTGTTGCTAAGTATCATTTTTTTCTCGTGTTTGAGATCTAAGTGGTAGTGGCCCTCACCCAGGGGCAACATAAGCCCTTGGCTATAATTTATCAGGAATTCAGGCCAAGCTTTATGGCACATGTTCTATTTTTGTAGTTATTTTATCTGCTTAAACAGGAGAGAGTTTTAATAAGAGCCTTTCAGAGTTGTTAAAAGGATTGCATGCATTTGCTGTATTTCCCCAAACCTGAAGCGATGTTGTTCTGTAGTCTAGTTTACTCTGCTGGGTGACTAGACATACAGAAAACCAACATGGAGCTAATATCATGTACATATTTACACCTCCAGCTTCTTCAGACCTCCAACTTATTTGTGTTTGTATGCTGTGTGCTGACCTTTCCTTGGTCTGTCTGCCACCATGTATCACAAACTACTTTTTCTGGAGACAAGTTATGTGTAGTTGTGACAAACGGCAGCAGTTTGCTCGCCATCCACTTCAAGGTGTGTTTCTGTTTTACTCATGTCTGCGTGCAGTTCACAAGCGACTTTTTCTGTCTGCATTGACAGGTCTCACCAACTCACAGTCGTCCTGCCGGGAGTGGAGAACAGAAGCAGTCCCACACTGTTCTTTCATCACCGCCCAGAGTAGCATTTGGCTTGAGGTACAGGACTGCTAGCTCCTGCTGACAGACCAGCAGCTTCAGAACTTGGGGGGTGTTGGGAAATAAGATATCAGTGACTGCAGAAACAGAACTGCAGCACCAACTGTGATTGCGGTTGTCAGGCAGCTTCAGGCAGCTTCTTAGTGGGGTACTTTAGGGTAACCCATCTCTGCTTTTCATTAGCGACTAAAGTAAAGTTCTGAGGAAAAATGAGTTGTCAAGGAATGAAAAGGGCCCCGAGTGTGAAGCAGGACTGCAGGCCTTATGCCAGGTAGATCTGCAGTTCGGATGCACATATAGATACCTGTGTAAAGCAGCAATATGCAGATCAGTTCCAGTTGAAGCATCGTGAACTTCATTATACAGCTTTGGTTTTCTCTCTGAAACGTTGTGCTGCTGTGTGAGGTCATCTCCATACATTCAGTGTGGTGTTTGACTCCAGCCAGATGATTGAAAGATGCATCTTACAATAAAAGGTGACCAAACCCTAAAAACACGCCAGAGAGCACAAGGAACGTTTTATTCTTTGCATTTTCCGCATGACTCTCGGATCATTGTGTGTACTACAAACCAAACCTGGGAGCTTCCCAATTCATGGATTGTGCCCATTAGTTGGCAGTAATCAGAAAACATGTATATGTGCAAGAGAAGAATCAGAAGGCACCTCCTGTGTGCTGTGCAGTATCTCATGCAGCTGCTGAACAGCTGTGCCTGTGCACTCGATCTGAGGACTCCAGGTCTGGTGGCACTGCTGCAGCAAGCATTGGGTCACTCCTCGTGGCATTGCTTCTCAGGTTTGCTATGTGCTGAGTAGGAAAGTTCCATTCTAGCAGTTACTTTAACCACGTACTGAATTTCTCTTGTGAGATTTAAGTATGGTGGTAGGATGGAATACATGACAATCAGGATGGCTTGAAAAGCAGGTAGTGCAGGGAGGAAAAGAGCACACAAGAGCACATTGCAGCTGAGGGCAAGGGCTGAAGCTTGTTTTTGGTCTCCTGGGTGTTGTTGGGTCAGCGAACTCAGCAAACCACGCAGGAAGGATGTACAGACTTAGGAGCTGGCAGCTCTTCCCCTCTTTGCATAGCTGCTGTGTGCTTACAGTCAAGGTCCGCTGCCCTTCACTATGCAAAATATTTGTAGCGCAGCGCTACAGCAAAGAGCGTTCGTGTGCCATGTGATCCTGGCTGTGCTGCAGGGAAGCCATGGTTACCCATTGCAGCTTGGCACTGCGTGTGGCTAAAGTAACATGGATCTAGATCAAGCTGAGTCCAGCTGAAGTATGGGCCGTGCATCGGCCTTGGAAGAGGGAAGGAGGCTCAGCAGCTGCTGCAGAGACATCAGCTCTGGCTCCCATCTGCCTGCTTCATCGCTCTTGGTCAGCTCACGGACATGTCACAGCCCCTTTGAAGCTGGGCATTCTTGGCCTGCACGCCATTGTCCTGACCTGGGGTGGTAAGGCCAGGCTACAGGAACATGGTGTTAACGAGCTTCCCTTTCTCTCCAACAGGAAGCCGAGGGGGGAGGGGAAGAAATGTCGAAAGGTCTACGGGATGGAGAACAGAGATATGTGGTGCACTGCCTGCCGGTGGAAGAAGGCCTGCCAAAGGTTCATCGACTGAAGAGCGAAGTTATGCAGAGGATTTAGAGATGGGGGAGGACGACGACAGGACAGATTGCTACTCCTGCACTGTGTGCTTCCCGTTTTCCTCCAGAGATGCGGTGTTGGGTTTTTCGTTTTACTATTCAGTTTTTGATTTGTTTTTTTTGTTTGGTTGGTTGTTTTTTTGTTTTTGTTTTTGTTTTTTGTTTTTTTACAAAGAGAACTTTGTATTTCAAAGTGAAGCACTTGTAGCCAAGGAGAAGCACTAATTAAAACCTGTGTGGAGCAATAGAGCAAAAAATATATGAATAAAAAGCAAAACCAAGGACACGTGGCAAAATTCTGTCTTACAAAGTATTGACACCGGAGCAGCTATCAGTGTTTTTCTGGATTTTTTCTTTTTTAATTAAAAAAAAAAAAAGGAAAAGTTAATTCCTTACTAACTCTCTGAGCTACTTGCTCCTTAGGGTCATTTTTAACCATTTCAGTCTCTTTGCTGCCAACGTCTGTATTTGCTAAACCAGACATTTTTTCTTTTCCTGAAATGAAGATCTCTTTTTAAAAGCTTTCTAATAAACACTTCAGAGTCATATAAGCTACAGTTTACTCAACAGAAGCTGTACTAAGACTGGAGACAGCTGAATAATTCTCCTGATACAAATGATCGTGATGATATTATATTTTTGGAAAGGGGCTGCGGGAAGGAGTTGGGATTTTTGTTTGTTTCTTTCTAGGAGAAAAGGCAGAACTTTCCAGAAGGACAGACTGCTCCTGGAAGGGTTTCAAACCAGGCACAGACCAGCAGAGCGGAACAGAGTAACTCATGTACTAAACTGGATTTTGACCCCTTGGAGGAGGAAAAGCAGCAGTGGAAAGTCACCAGCAGATCCATCGCCACCGAAGTGGAAGGAAGAAATGCAATGAAGGTTGATGGAAACCCATAAGAATATAATGGGGTCTGGTAGCTTTTCCTACCACTCTCCCTGTTGGCAGGGAGGAGCAGCAGCTGGATCAGCACACATGTTGCTGTAAAGAACTGGGAAATGCAGCCACTAGGATTCCATGTAGTGCCTGTTCAGGGACACGCTCCAGCCCAGCAGTTCTGCTCTTGCTTCCTTTTCTCTCATATGAGAGATGATTAAGATAATGGTTTGCTCAGCATTTCTTTTTTTTCCTACATATTAAAGTTGCTAAAATTTATTTTGCGCAAAAAAATAAAAAATAAAAACGATAAAGAAAATACCACAACGTCATCTCAGAAAAAGAAGTACAACAGCAAAGGAGCAACGTTTGTATGGTAAAAGTTCATTTCTTAACTCCTTTTGATAAACAAATTAATGGGTTTCTATACTTGCAGATTTTGGAAAGATTTGGGTACTTTAGTGTCTGTGTCCATTAGGAATTATCCACCTGAATGCGGGAAGCTGTGTTCTGTCTCATCTCCTGTGGAATTCCCATCAACTGACCATTATTTCGATGCAGAAATAAAGTAAGGATTTCCTATGATATGAATGTATGCCGTTAAATGACACTTGTCTGTTAAACAAAGCAAGACACCTGAAGGGGGAAAAGAAAACGCAAAACTTGGCTTCATACTGGAGGCGTAGAGGCCCAGCAGTTCTGATTTTTGTTCTTCATACCATTTGAAATTAGACAAGATTGCTGCTGTTGTTCATAATTGTTTAAAATCTGCCTTGTCCTGTCTGAGATAAGGGACTCTTAATTATCCTGACAGCTTTCTAAAGTCTGGCCCAAAGTTCACTCGATAGCTTTATTGAGCATGCAGTGCTGCTTATGCCTGTGTGAAAGCACAGGACAGCAGTGCAGGCACTGAGAATGTGCACGAGGAATTCAGCACAGCAGTACCAAGAAGTGGAGGGTATAATAGGAGCTACTGGAGGATGTCATCTGGGTTTGTTTTTTTTTTAAACGAGTTAATTGGGCAATCAGATGCATAATTTGAGCATGCTATTTCTGCAGTTGTTTACAAATCGTGTCATTTGTATGCACAAGCAGCAAGATCTGCTTGCGTGCTCGCAATTTCTTATTTGCTTATTGTTGTTCTGTAAACCATTAGAAAAACAACAGGCTCAAAAACGTAGACTGAAATACATACACGTTTGTGTGTATCTATATATACATACACATACATATATGTATATATATAAAATCTGAGCTCAAAAGGGAGGAAAAAGATTGGACATCCATAGCCACTGTTTTAACATTGTTTTTTCCCAGCAGAATGCGGGCTTTCTTTGCATGTTGTATTTCAGTTTCCTTAGTAAAATGCCTCTGGTAATTCATAGTCCCGAAATTCATCTTCTGACACTTTGTTGTTTGTGTATTACTGTGGTAGGATTTACAAGACCTGGGTGTTTCAGAGATGCTTCTGCCAATTTCCCCCTATTTTTACAAGCACGGCTGGACTGATGATAATTTGGCTATCGTAAGACCTTCAGTATTTGCTTATATATTTGTTCTCCCCCTCCTTTTCTGTTTTGCCTGTTTGCTTTGGAGGATTTTATAAAAATAATGTATTAGAATGTATGTTGTTTTCTCAATGTCGTGGCATCATGAGCACCTTTCCTGAGGGCACTTTACGAATTATTGTATTAAGATTCTTCTTTATATATAGATTTCTGCACAGAAGATGGGTGGTGGTGTGAGCACAGCTCACCTTCTGGTACACGTTTCATACAGATTACATATAGGCACAAGAGCTCCAAGTCATCAGGTGTGATAAAGAGGTTTTGTTACGAAGCTGAGACCAGAAGGAGCTTCATCCGCCATAAATCCTGCCAGGACAGAGTTAAGTGATCCGTATTTTCACACCAGTGGCATTCAGCAGAGTTTGTATTGAATGAGTTTTGCATCTTTAGGCTGTGGCATTCCTAGTGCCGCATCTCGCTTGTGGCCTGGGGTGGCACAGCCCTGGTGCTGCCTGGGGCATTCCCTCAGTGCTTCAGGTCTCAGGCTCAGATTGATGCCTGTCCCAGCATTAGCGGGCGCCATCTGGAGTAACTTCTTCCCTTTTCTCGTGTGTCGCTTCAGTGCTGTTTCACATTCTTCCTGTTCTGCTGATATGTGCTTCGTGGCCGAGTTCTGCACAGTCCTTCCAGAAGGAGTAAGAGTCTCTGTTTCCCCAGGAGGAACTGGCTTGAAGGGTGGCTCGAACCTTTGCTCATGTGTCGTCATCGGTGCCCACCATTTCCTGTCATTTCTGTTGTTGTAGTTCGTAGGCCATCATCTCGGACCTTCCAAGAGAAGTTGTGAGGAGTGGCCGGAGCTCATCACTCAGTGACTGTGTGCTGCACTTGCATGGGTGTGTGTGCACTTATGGCAAGGGCTGGGAGCTCTGCCTGAGGTGTAAAGGTGGAAGGGTCTGTGTCAGCAACATAAGCACACGCTGCTGTTGGTGCTGCTTAGAGAAGCTGCCCGTGTCTGTGTCCCAGTGGCTATCAGCAGCATAGCTCCCAAATTGTTTTCTTGCTCAAACAAAGCTTCCCTTGTCCCCATTTATTCCACCCCTAAACTGGGACAACAAAAAAATCTGAAAAATGAGGTATTCTGAGAAATGCGGTTTGAAAATGTGATGGTGTTCCACCTGCTTCTCTTTGAACTAGCAGCTGTTGGACCTTACAGTCGTCACATTCATAACATTGGTCTCCACCGCGATGTGCCTGATTCTCTAGTGCCTTGCACAATCATAAGGGGTTACACGGGATGCAGAGTGAGCAAGAGCTCTTCCACAGAGCAGCGCGCAGATTTGTGCTTGCTTGTGATCGATCCCTGTGGTGGCATGAGCTGGACCCGCAGGGCTCTCCCTGTGCGAGTGAGCTGGGCAGGAGGCCGGGCCCCTGAGTTGCTTTGCTCATGGCAGTAGCCTGCAGTGCTCATGAGCAGTCTGACCGTGCGTGGATGCCTCTCATGGTTCTGTCACCTGCACTGCTCTCTCTTTTCCTTTGCTACGTTAACAAGCAGGCAGACAGCTGAAGGCAAAGCTTTCCTGTTAAGTTCTCGGAGGACGTGCATTTAAGAGCAGATTCCAGCTCTGTCTCTTGTCCCAGACGTGGATTTCCTTGCCCCAGAACACTGTGGTTTTCATTTATCCATACCCGCAGGACAGGCTGTGGTTTCCTGTTAGTGCTGTGGGCTGGGAGCAGCTGGAGCACGCAGACACGGCTGTCAGTGTGCAACGTGATTTCTTTCATCCTTTCTCAGAAATTTGTTGGAAAATCCACCTCAGAGGATGTATGTGAAATGCAAAGATTGCTGGCCATAGGTGCAGATCCAGCAGGTTACTGGCAAGGTTTGTTCCTCTTTAAATGGCGGTCATCTGTAGGGACGTGCTCTCCTTTTCTGAACAACATTTGAATCAGGGTATGTTCATGAAGTCTCATCTTTGTCTTGTGCTTCCACGTTATTGCATCTTCCCGTGGGTGATGGCACCAGAGCTAAGACCTGAGCACCGGCTTCAGGCTGGGCCTGGTGGGGGTTAGCAGGCAGGTAGCTGGGGGCTGCTGGAAAGCTGTGCTCTGAGATTTGGGGCTCGTGTGTGTACAGGAGAGCTTTGTGACACCTTTAGCAAAAGGATTGGTAAGGCATTAGCAAAACCCGAGAACAAGGTCTGCTTCTGATGGCACCAAACAAAATCTGTGTTGGATTTGTTCTTGCTTATATTAGTAGCAGGAATTCATCTGAAATATAAAGGTATGGGTCAATTCATCAACAAGCCACTGTTCTGCTTTTATAACACGTGATGCCAAGAATATTTTTCATTCAGTGAGATATCTAAAATGCCTGTGAGATAAATTAATAAAGCAATGGAAATACTATTTCAGCTTAGAAGTTACTTTGGCCAGTACACGATATTACACTGTCAGGGTAGGGTTTTGAGATTAAACCTGGATTCTTGATGTGCTTCCTTGCTAGACGTGGGCTCTGATGTACTGAAATGTTTGTTTTTAACATCTTTGCCAAATGGGAAAGGCCATGTTTTCTAACTCACACTTTAAACCAGTCCTGTTCAGAAATGTGTGTTTGACCCCAGAGCCTTTATGTGACTGTTATACCCTACATCCATTTGCATACAGTGTGAAACATGCAGATAAACTGAAGTTACCAAACTGTTTATACACAATGCCTTGGGAACACTGACAGAAAAAATAGACACAGTTGATGCAGATTTCCTCAGGGACCACAGGAAGGCTGCAGAGGCAGGATGTAGCTTTACTGGAATGGAAGATGGGTGAGAATTTGATTACTATTTTTTGTGTATTCTAGGCAAATCTAAAGAGCAATACGTCACTACTTGCATTATTAAACTTAGAAGGAAGCAGTAATTGGTGAGCCTGATCTCACTTAACCCTAAAGCTTATGAAGTTCCAAATACAAAACAGACATTTTAGCTGTTAGAGAAATGTAGGAAATGAGCTTGAACCATAAACTAAATATAGCACAAACCTATACACTTGTATAAATATTTTCAGAACGTGCTGTAGATATAAAGGGTTTTTGTTTATACGATTGCCTGATTGTTTATAATTGAACTACTTCTTACCAATTTAATTCAACAAGCAAAAAAGAACACCAACGTGACACCCTGGAGGGCTTTTTGCGTTGCAGAGGGAATGTAAAAAAGAAGAAATGTTGTAACTGTATGTTTTACCCTGCGAAAGCATTTCTTAGATAGGTTAGAAGTGTCTACTTATATGCCATCAAGTGGAAAGGAACTTATTTGAGCACATCAGGAAGAAGCGTGTGAGCTGCATGAAAGTGTTGTCCCTCCTGTGTTGTTGTGCTCACAGTGCTCCTGTGCAGGCACAGGGCTCTGAGAAAAGGAATATAACATAAGGAAATAAGGTTCACCTGAAACACTAAGATACCGTGCTTTTAAGCCACAAACGTTGTTGTCCCTGTGTAGTTTTCTAGTGCTAAAAAGTATCAGTACTTTTACTGCAGAGAAAATAGCCTTATTAGCAAGGTGCAATATTTATGAAGGGCTAAACTGTGGAAATAAGTGGTGTGTGGGTACATCACTGCCAAACATGCACTCTTGTAAAACCAGCTTCTATAGCACTGGGATCTTAGTACAGCTCTGAAATTACCACGTTGGTATAATTTTATAACCATTTATTATAAGCTAGGAAACAAAATTTGGGATTTCAGAAGAACCAAAAGGAAGGGGGG
>VXAB01009960.1:4785-35872 GCA_013399175.1 Odontophorus gujanensis
CTTTTCTTTTCTTTTCTTTTCTTTTCTTTTCTTTTCTTTTTTCTTTTCTTTTCTTTTTCTTTCAAGGCTGTTTAGCTTGTTTGTTTGTTTGTTTTACTTTGGATCAGTGTAAGAAATTAACAGAAAGATACAGAACTCTATTTGCACTAGGATTTTGATCGCCCCAAATCCAAAGAGTGTTGTCAGTTACAGATGCAGTAAACCTTCCTGTCATGAACTCAGTATTATTCAGCAGTGCATACCAATTTGAACTGACATGATGTGTGGCATACTCTGAACAGGATGGGCCTGTGTTTAACAGAAAGCAGACCTGGGCGATCATACTGTGTAATCTGCAGGTCTAATTTCTGCCATCAGTCAGGCTATTCGCCAGGAAATTGAGCCATGCCATGGAAGCCTATTTTTATTTACTTGGAGAGATTTCAGGTGCTTGATGTGCAAGAAACTGTAAAGGATGGGGTTTTCATGAAATGCTTCTCTTTCCTTTTCTTCTTGATTTGTTAGATCCAAAATCAAACAGCTGGAGAAGGTTCTCTCTGTCTCTTTCTCTCTTTTTTTTTTTTTTTTTTTTTGTTGGTGGTGGTTTTTTTTAAATNAATCAAACAGCTGGAGAAGGTTCTCTCTGTCTCTTTCTCTCTTTTTTTTTTTTTTTGTTGTTGTTGGTGGTGGTTTTCTTTAAATCAGCTTTTTGAAAGTTAATCTAGCTCTGAGCAGGAAAAGAGTCAGCATATCCCCTTAAACATAGGCTCAGATGTTCTCCGTTGACTGCTGTTTTGACATTCTTGGATGGAAATCCATCCCTTAATACTCAAACGTGATGCACATACTGGTTCTCTGGCATGTCTTCGCCTATGACCATCTGTTGTGGTGGCACTGTGCCTGCTCAAAAAGCTCTCTGCCAGTTTCATGAGGGCATAGGTATCAACCAAATATAGAGTTAGAAAGATAGCTAGCAACATGTCATTGTAGCTACAAGATTACTCCGCTTGCTGGTAAGAAATCCCCAACCAAGCACACATTTCAGAATTAAGTATTTCAGGTACATCATAAACTCATCCTAAACATGCTTGTTTACACTCATACATATAAAAGTAAACAAATCTTATTAAAAATAAAAAAATAAAACAACAAGAGCAACAAAAATCACACAAAAAATGAAACTAAACAAACAACAGACATTGGAATAACTACAAAATATCTACATATTTATTTTTCTTTGAGGGAGCAGAAAAGGCTTGGAGAAAACTTTCATTCAAAAACCAGACTTCACAAACAAGCAATGAATAGGTGTAGGTGTTTCTTGTACCTATCTCAAACTGAGTGCATTGATATTAGACAGATACTGTAAAAAGGATTTGGAAATATTTACTTGATTAGTAATTAGGGATCACTTGAAAGAGATCTCCTGCTGAGTTGCTAAAAAAAAGCCACATTCTTTGGATGAATATAGAGCACAGAAATATTCATGTCAAGTGAAACTTGGGTCAGGTTACATATGAATGCAGTTATGATGTGAACTTTGCAAAACTGATATCAAAGATAGAATGTACTTTTAGGGCAAAACTAGAAGATAGCATTTACAGGACTTCTAGAACAAAATTTTAGATTGTAATCTATTTTTATTTGCACCTCATAAGAGATACAGCACCTGCTGTTATTATTAATAAAAAAGAATAGTAAAAATAAATGTTTGCACTGCTAGTATTTCTATCTGTAAAGAGTAGTTTACAACCATAGGTAAAGTTCCTATCCAGCTGAATTTAAAATAAATTGTAATACATGAGAAAATAACATGGACTTACATGGGCAAACTGAAAAGCAGATCGGAAGGAGCCTAAGAAAGTAAAATGGTGGGAAAGAGAAAAAAGTGAAACCAGGCTTGCCACAGGGCAGAATGGTACAGCCTCAAAGATAAGAGCAAGGAACCTGAATTTGATGTGGAAAAAAGGAATGCTGTAAGAAACTGGGATAGTAACCTGTATGTTAGTATAGAAAATAACACTAGCAACAGGACATAAATGGGAAAGTGAGTTGTAGGAATCTGGGAGAAAATGATTTCAGAAACACAAAAGCCATAAAGGAGAACTGGAATTCCTCTCCTTTTGATTGGAGAGAATATATGTTCTATTACAGCTTATGGAAGAGCTGAAGTCAGTAGAATGGGACAAGGATTATCATGAAGAGAAAAAAAAGAGTCAAAATAATACACGCATCAACATGATGGGTCTGAAAGTTTCCTCCCCAACCAGGAATTATCCCAAGCCAATTTTTTCTTGTAAATCTTGTTATTCATCACAGAGATGAATGAGAACATTTCCAGTCAGCTATTACAAAGGTGGAATTTAAAGACAAACTGAGGATTCCTTTGAGCAGCAACAGTTACCACTCTTTGGCACCACAGTGCTAGCTCTGCTCTCCTCTGTGTCTGCTTTTCCACATAGAATAGGCTTGTCAAAACCCAGAACAAGGTATAACCTTTAACACCTGTTTTGCACAGATTTGATTTGGGCTTCCTTTCTCAAGAACAGATTGTCCTTCTGAAAGACTGGAGAAGGATACTCTGGGGCTTATTTGCTTATAGTTGCTGCTTATTGAACAACTTGGACACATGTTAATACACTAAATACCTATTGCAATAGACTTTACATCTACCTGGATCAGGACTTTTATGTTCTGAGACCCACACAAAAAGAGAACAAACAGATCATCCTGGGAGCAAAGCAGTTATAATCTGAAGGCCTCTTGAAAAGTAAGTATTTGTTTCAACATTTCACTGACTACTGAACTGGGATCTGAGTTTGTGTTTTGCTTTTCTTGACAAGAGATGGAAAAATGTGCTTGTTCTTTGGGATGTAAGTTCCCCCTGACAGAGGCTGTGTCATTGGAAAACAGGTCCATGATTTGCTACAACTTAAAAAAAATAACAAGCATTTGAATCATGCATGTTTGCCTGGGGCTGACACTTTCTGACTGTTCTCTTCAGTGCAGGAGGGGAAAGGGTCTTTACCTGCCAAGGGGAAGATGTTTGTGGAGAAAGTCCACTAGGATATGGTGTATGCTGTCCATGGCCATAGGAATAAACACTTACTGTCAAACATAAAACTCTCCTACTCTATGTTTTTAATAGACTCATAGAATATCCCGAGCTGGAAGGGATTTGTAGCAAAACATTTAAATATCGGCAAATGTTGACTCTTGCCTACCCCTGAAATAAAGTAGAAAAGTATAGAATATACGTGAGAGATGATTAATTCTCTTGATTCTTGAGAGATGAACATGAAATTCATCTCTGAGAACAGGTGTAATTTATCCAATATTATTTCTTGTTATAATCTGTTTGCCTTGACCTACCACATCCTCATAAACCTGTATTGAAATAAGCATCTGTTTTAAATTCCCCTTGGATATGTTTGACAAAAAGGTTTATGAACAGATGGTACTAAAAGCTGTATTTGAGCTGGAAAAAAGAATATATCAAAGTTAAAATGCATCACTTTTTTCTTCAGTGTTGTGTAAAAAGGTTTACAAATGGATTTGCATGTTTTGGAATATTCATTCATTTGTAGAGTATTAAATCAATATGAATTCAATAATGTGTGTTTGGAAATGATTACAAAAAGAGAATGATTTCTTAATGAAAATATATATTTATCTGTATAAATTATATGCATAAATATGTTCATGTTTCTAATTCATAATTTAAAATACATTTTTGTACTTTCTTGAATCACGAAAGGGAAAAATTCTTAACATAAAAACCTCTCTCAGGTTTTAAAAGATTAAACTCTTTTCCAGATAAAAAACAAGGAAAAAAAGGAGCCAGTTTCATCTCTAAATTATAGCTCTGTGCCTTCTAACAGCTGCATAAATTCAATTTCTGTTTGTAACTTACATTTGTTTACTCTATGTCAAAAATAAAATATTAACTACAGCTTTGGAAATATGCACTGAAGAAGTTAGCAAGCTATAATTAATTCAATCCACTATGATATTCCCATATATGATGATATGATGATGTGTGTAGCCAATGTTTTAATATTATAATAGTAAGTAGAGTTTTTCATGTCATATGAGTGATCCATAATCTTTTGCAGCCTTTGACCATCAAAGATTGGCAAAAACAAGATGAAGTTTTCTATAAGAGAATACTCTTCTGTGTTTCACAATCCTTAGTGTTAAAAAACAACCCAGAAAAGTAGATCAAAAAACAGTGATTGCACAGCAAAGCCAAATGCAGTTACAAAGCCAAGACGGATTGTACCTGGGCTTTTAAAACAGGCTTAGCACAGTGGTGAACTATACCTTAGATCTTGGGAACATGAAGGATATTTATTCCTAAAATCATTTTTAAATGTAAGAGCACTTGGACACCAGTGGGAATGTTGTCAGGGAATGGTATGTTTCTTTAGCAGAAGGTGTCTGCCAAGCAGGATCACTGAGTGCTTAATCACGCTTATATTAAAGCTGAGACACATGAACTGAAACAGTTATTATAGGGAATAATTAGGGATCAAATTAAAAACATTTGAACTGCCAGGAAGATCAAAGCAAACTATTCCCTGTGAGAAGTGGACACAGTGTTGCTCAGAACAGGTAAAAGCAAAGATTTGCAATGAAGATTGCATTCTCTAACATAAAAATGTTTAATAACAGTTAAGGTACATCTTATCAAAACTACACGCAAGAGAGTCAGATAAGGGGAAAATACCTGCTTGCAGGAAAAATTGGGCAGGTGCTCAACAACATCAAGAGCAAGTGATTCCATTTTGAGTAAAACTTGAAATTTTTCCAAGCAAAAAAAACCAGCAAATCCCAAAAATATCCTGCAGACTCTAAATTAAAGAAGAAACAAAAAAGGAAAATACTGAAAATCGCCAGAACTATACACAGAACATCAAGAAATTCATCAGTTCAGAGACCCGCGTTCTGAAGGGGGATGTACCTAATGATTCCCAACCTTCAAGGTAAGTGGTTGCAAAAGTGATCTGAGGAGATCAGAAGACAAGAAATATCTGGACAAGCTGGTTGCCACTCTTGCTAGAATAAAGAAATATTCATTTTTGAAGGCGGAGTAATTAGCAGTCTTAGTTCTACTGAAACTCTCAGTTCTACTAAAAATATAACTTCTGTGTATTCTCCTTTTATAGACAAAATAATGAAAAGACAATGAAAATATATTCAAGTTGATGAAGAGTTTGTTTCTTGGTACTGTTCCTTGCTTTTGTGAAGAATGGTGTGCACACACCTATGAAAATCACATCTCCTTCCCTCCTTCCTGAGAAGTTGGAAGCAGAGCAGATGGATCCACTGGCAGCAGTTAATCTTGGGAGAGAGAAGTTTTCAGAATGTCAAAGGAGCCCTAGGATTTTGAAGAAACCTAACAAGAGGGAGAAAAAACTTTCCCTTTTGGGTGTGTCAAGCCCTCTGCCCTTCTTCATCAGGTTGTATTTTCTGGCTGTATTAGGGTATTTTTTTAAATAATGAGAAGTTGATGTAACAGTTGGTGCTGGAATGAGAGAAGATAATGGCAACCCTGACACAGAGCCATAAAAAGGCACAGCATCTGTTAACCCTGACCTGTGTCCTACCATGAGCTCAGGAAACAGAGACCAGTACGTTGTGCTTGCACATGTTATGCCATTATAATGACTGGTACTGCTAAGAGTAAAAATTCTATCCATGTATATATATCAAAACAAATTATTTCAGGGAAACAATAACTGCAGTGGCACATATCATATCAATACGATTGAGCTGAGCTAACAATAAATCAAACCACCAGAATCAATTCCTCTGCTGGAAATGAAATCATTAAAATTCATATACAGAAGGACATGCCATATATAAGATTTCTTTTGGCAATTTCTGTCTATTTGGCTATAGAATACTCATTATCCAGGATTTAAGGACTCTCTTCCTTTCCTTATGCATCATGTGGGATGCAAAGCAAAGCACTATGCATGAGGAACATCCCATAGCACTTCTGGGAAAGTTTGCATTACTATTGTGTATTTCTTCTGGGTTTTAAAGAGGTTAATAATGCTTCAGTGTGTTTTGGGCTTCTGGAGTCAAAAGATATGATGGTGAGGTAGGCAAGAGTAGTCCTACTATTAGCCTTGGACTAAGGATGAATAAATAGGCATGTTTTTGAGTGCTGAGCATTCTTTGTCATTTCTACTTGTTAGTTTTCTGCACAGTGAAAGCTGCAGTGCAGACAAAGGTGGGAATCTCTAAAATGTGGCAAAGAGAGATCATCTAACTACAGAGCTTGGGGACCTACACAAAGCTTTGCATTCATAGACTTGATATCTATGGCAAGACTGGAGAGGGAAGGGCATGGAGGAAGATAGGACGAAGATTAGATGAGCAGCAAGAAATTAATAGTAACTAATTCTTGGACTGCTGAACAGCCTTTTCTCTGTGAAAAAATCTCTCTCAGTGTCACTGAAGTGCTCATTTAGTCATGAACTGCAATAGCAATTCTCATATTTCTTGTATGGCCACACACTGAAAACTGATCATGTGGCATGATCCCAATTCCACACATAACTGTTAGATAGTATACACTCCATGTCAGTCCTGCTACCTTCTAAACTGATCTTGTTTAGGACTACTTTCTTTTAATGTAAGAGGAAATGGAAGTAGAGAATATTTCAGGAGAAATACTCAGTGCTCACATATGGAGCAATGTATCCAGTTCTGGGAGTCACACTACAAGAGAAGCACAGAGCTACTGGAGAGAGCCCTCTGAAGAGCCATGAAGATGATTTGGGAATGGTGTACTTCTCCTGTGAGGAGAGGCTGAAAGAACTGGGACTGCTCAGTCTGGAGAAGAGGAGGTTTGGGGGTGGATCTCATAAGTGTATGTAAATACCTGAAGGGAGGATGCCAAGAGATGGAACCAGGCTGTTTTCAGAGGTGACCAGTGCTAAAACAAGCAACAGTGAGATCTGATTGGAACACAGAGGTTCCCTCTGAATATCAAGAGCACTTCTGTGCCATGCAAGTGATGGAGCACTGACATAAACTGCCCAGAGGTCATGCGTTTTCCTCCCTGGAGATCTCTGGAAGCTGCCTGGCTGTGGGCCTGGGCACCCTGATCTGGGTGGTCCTGCTGGAGAGGGGCTGGGCTGGAGGGATGCAGTTATCTCTGCCAGCCTCAGCCATCCTGTGGTTCTGTGAGAATCTGTATGTGTAGAGGGGATTATAGGACTTTTGTATGTACCCCTTTTCTGAAACTCTTCCTACAGAACCACTTATTTCTTAAGAATTGTGTCATGCATCAGTAGTAGTATTACAGTAAAATACTTCACAGCTGTTGTAAACCAAAGCCTTTCTTGAGAAAACATCTTTTTTCCTAATCTTTATTCTCAAAATGACTACAGTACCTAATGTTTACAAAGTGAGGGGTCTTTTAAAGCTGACTAAAAATGTGTTTATAGTTTAGTAGAGATTGTTCTACTATTTCTGTAATCAATAGAGAGGTGAATTGCCTCTTGGAGATACCTATTTTTCTTCAGTGACTGTAAAGGGAGCTGATTCAACTATCTTAGATGAAATGCTTTACATTTAGAAAACTAAAATTAAGCATTTTAAGCCATTTGACTACAAAAACAGCAGCAGACACTGAAAAGCATTGTGCTTTTCCTGAAATAAACTACTAATGGCAAAAGTTCTAAAACTGAACTAACAAATCTCCTCAAGTAAAAAACACGTAGGTTTAACTAAAAAAAATAAGTGATTAAAAATTAAAAGCAAACTTAGGTTTTAACTTCATCTAGCAGTCAAAAAAATCAAACAAGCAAGCAAACAAAAACAAATCCATCTCTTAGTTTCCTTTGAAACAAAACAATCTAAGAGGTGTTTTTCATTTCTTTACTACCAGAAGGAATAAAGCAATAAAATGAAAATATAAACTGGAGCAAATGAAGGTGGCTTGGTATATTTTATGTTGCAAACAAGCAAAGACAAATTCAACACCAGTAAAAATTCACAGAACTATATTAAATATAGATGTATGAAGCCTAGCCTAGGATTATAACTACAAGAGAGACCTACATTAGGCAGCTCTGGATTGCTGGCTCTAGGAACTAGACATTGCTGCCTTGAATTTATATGCTGCAGCAAATCTGACGCAGAAGCTAGGTAGATGGTCCAAGCCCGACTCCTGCAGCATCACTGGATGTCACCCACAGCTGGGTTGTTTGCTCCCAGCTGAGTCTAACCTAGGACACTTACTGCTTTTAGTCTTCATGAAGTGTAAACTAAATGCACAGATTAGGAAAGAGTAAAATACAAGCTAGAACATGTATCAGGAAAAGAACACTATCATTTAGAGAAATGAGGGGTAGATATGGCTCTACCTGAGCAGGGAAATGAGACCACTAAGGCTGCTTTTGGGGGGCAAAATTAACTGTGGAAAATGGAAGCAGGTACAGAGAAAAACAAATGCTGACTGTCTCTCATTCTTTCTTTCTCCTTCCCCTCACATCCCCCATCCGTCTGCATATAGCATTGGCTTCTCTCCAGCTGCAGCAAAAGGCAGCAGAGACGTGGGACTCCTGAATCTGTCTGCACTTCCTGGTAGGTCCATGTCTGCTGAAATGGATTGGGAAAATTCCTCTGAATTTTAAAAGCTCTGTATGAAAACTGATGTTGCTATTGCCTAGATTTCATCTTCTCACACAGAATCACAGAATTGTACGGGTTGGAAGGGACCTTTAGAGATCACCTAGTCCAACCCCCTGCCAAAGCAGCTCCCTAGCCCAGGTTGCACAGGTAGGCATCCAGGCGGGTCTTGAACGTCTCCAGAGAAGGAGACTCCACCACCTCTCTGTGCAGCCTGTGCCAGTGCTCCGTCACTGCACTGTGAAGAAGTTCCCACATACATTTGTGTGGAACTTCCTATGTTTCAGTTTGTGACCATTACCTGTCATCCTATTACCACACACTGCTGAGAAGAGTCCGGCCTCATCCCTTTGCCTCCTGCTCCTTAGATTATTTATAGTCATGGATCAGATCTCCTCTGAGTCTTCTTTTTTCAAGGCTGAACAGACCAGGCCTCTCACTCTTTCCTCATAGGGGATTTGCTCCAGGCCCTTTATCATCTTTGTAGCCCTCCGCTATACTCCATGATGAATGTCCCTCTCACAGCTGAGCCATCCCTTTTTCTGCTGGACATTTGTCTGTGAGGAACACTGTTGTCTC
Source organism: Odontophorus gujanensis (assembly GCA_013399175.1). Classification (NCBI taxonomy): domain Eukaryota; kingdom Metazoa; phylum Chordata; class Aves; order Galliformes; family Odontophoridae; genus Odontophorus; species Odontophorus gujanensis. Next base: position 13,993 of record VXAB01009960.1, read on the forward strand.
AGAAGCAATTCAGTTGGGAAATCAAAGATTTTGAGCTGACGTAGGAAGAGCAGAAAAACTGAAATAGAAACCCTCAAAATATTTCTGTTTCTATGTTACAAACCTTTGGTAACAAAATAAGAGAGAAAATATGGAAAATATATACAAAAATGAATTACAGAAGAATGCATTAACATAAGTATTTCCAGAGGCAAAATAATTCCTTGGTGAACAAGAAAAAGAGATTGCATCCTTTAGCCATAAATTTCTGCATGTTTTCTTGGGACATGGCTTCCAGATGCATCCACCTTCCTGAACCTGAAAAGCCCTTCTGCCCTCCTCTTTTAGCACTGTAATCCATAACTGATATCTCTTTACTGAATCAAGTAAGTTCACTGACTCAAAGAGGGCATGATGGTGGTTTCACAAGCATCTGGATGGCTCAATTTTCATCTCACTCTGTGGCTCTGATTTGGACCACTCCAGCTAGCTCTCTCAAGAAAATAATTAGACAGTGTACTCTAAGCGTTGCTCAGGAAAAGGCAATGTAGGTCAGCCTGACTTCCAGCACTTCCCTGAGGCAGAGTGAGCCAGCCCTATGTTCACAGATAGTTCACCTTGAGTGGTGAGGGCACGAATCATTCTACACTGTCTGATTCCAGTGATGTTGATTGCTCCCTCTTTCACTCAGCAACAGGGACATAGATGGCAATAACCTTTGCCTTTTTTCAGCCAGAAATCTGTTACTGACTCTTGCATTTGTTACTGACTCTTTGGGTTTGAAAGGCTGTTTTTTCTCAATCTGGTTGACAGAGGCGAGAAGTACTCAGAAGGTTATGCTGAAACAGACAAGTAGTACAGCCCTGACTCATAAAGGTGTTTGAGGACTCACTTTGATCAGGTGCTGAAATCCCTTCCCTCTGGACAATTCTCTTAGGCATCACTGAAATACTTAAGGGCTCCCTAAGGCTCAAAAAATGTCAGTGGACAGTAGGATAGTCGGATATTTCACTTTCTACTGAAATCAGTAGATATGAGTAATGATCACTGAAAAATCAGCGCTGGGGAAAATTTAGTTTAGATCTGAGGAAAAATTTTTTCTCTGAAAGAGTGGTCAGGCACTGGAATGGCCTGCCTCGGGAGGTGGTTGAGGCACCATCCCTAGCGCTGTTCAAGAAGCGTTTAGATGAGGTGCTAAGGGATTTGATTTAGTAGCTTAGTGGGTAGGGATGGTGATAGGAGGATGGTTGGACTAGATGATCTTGTAGGTCCTTTCCAACCTAATGTATCTATGAATCTGTGAATCTATGAATCTACACTTTTTTCTAACATGCCAGTCTCCTCCATCTCAAATTGAAGGAAGTACTGGGAAATAGATGTTTGGTGATTTCTCACCTGCTCAGGAATAAGAATGCTCGAAAAATATGCTCTTCCCAGGAAAAAATGTCATCATTTTTTCTCTATTTTATTTTAATGGCAACAGAATGTTTTGTAACTTGAATTGGATTTTTTTTTATCCTTTACCATTGATGGTTGTACGGTTAATTCCTCCATAATGCACCATGGAAAAATGGGGCATTCATCTCTTGTATCTGTATTATCCTGCTGTCCTAGCAGATGCCCACTTACAGCTGTGGATCCCCTCTGCATTCCCTGGCCAAAAACTTCCCAAGCCTTTCTGTTTCTGTTACATTTCTTTCTGAACAGTGTGGCACCAAGAAACGTGCGTCAGTAGAAGCTTCGACAAAGATTTCACTATAGTCAGCTGTGAAAGCTGTTACTGTGAGACAAGTTAGTGACAGCTCTCTAGCAAGTGTGCCTGCAGGTTTGTTGGTGCCAGAAGTGCTGGGGAGTGAGAAGACTGGTGAAATGCACTCAGATATTCTGGTTATGCTTCACTTCAGTAATCAACAATTTCCTACAGCATTTGAAGTATTACTTATTTTGAGCGTTCAAAAGTGATTTTGCAATTTGATCAGCAAACTGATATATTTCTGGAAAAGCAAAAGTGGTGGCAAAAAATCATCAGAACAGGAATGTTCACTCATTTGGCTACTTCAAATATCTTTTTGTATCAAAGTTCTCTCAAATCATGTTTTTGTGTATTTCCTTGAAAAATGTTTTTTAAATGTCAGTCAAACACAAACAGTTTTTGGTATTTCTCCATTGAAATCAAGAAAAGATTTCATGGTCTTCAGTGGTGGGGTTCAAATATAACTATTTTATTGACACCAACACAAAAAAGTGTACTTTTTTACAATGTAGAAAAAGTACATTTTTACAATGTATTTCCTATACACTGTGCTTCTTGTATAGGAAAAAAAAAAAAGCTAAAACAAAAATGGGTGGAGTTTTGCAATCTAGATATGCATTCATACACATATTCTGATATTTGTTCTGCTCACGTCAACCAGAATAATCCAGTACATCAATGAGAGGCTAGATTGCTGTGTACTATGCTGACTCTGTCTGCATGCAATTGAAGCCTCATATAAAAGTCTCAATGCTACTTTTAGCACCTGCTGCCCCCATTGAAATCTATGGACTGGTGTCTGCCCACATCAGGTCTGAATCTGGCCATCACAATCAACTTTTATTAGGCTCTTGACAGTGCCTTTACGTGATCCTGTTGGTTAGAGGGCAAAAGAATGAGCACTAAAGCCTACAGTAGATACATTCCAAGCCACATGTGCTCTGTTTACTGTACAGCATGAAATATGCAGTCTGGGATTGTAGAATATAGATAATTCAAGCCACATGTGGATCAGTGAACGTAAAGCTCTGTATTTGATCTCAAAACCAATTAGAGCAGTTTGTTTGCTTTGATCTGAATGGAATGCTGCAGTATGCACATTATAAAACTTACTTCCAAAAGTTATTGGGCTAATAAACACTAATAATCTGGATGCTTTGTATTCCTGAGTTCCATAAAGAAATTATACATAAGACATGAAAACAGTTATTGAGGGTGTGACTTTTAAAATTAATCAAATTCTCACATAACCCTCTGAAGAGGTAAAACTGATTGGATAGAGTGAGATGTGAGCACTCACAGCATTGGTACCTTTGAGGATGAGTTGCTTCCCCTGTAATTCCTTGGTACACTGAGAAAGCGTAGTCTGTAGTTTTACTTAATTACTAATACACTTTATGATGTGTTCTGAGCATGTGCTGCTCCACAGGAATAAGGAGCTTTGTTTGAAGATCATTTAAAGTGGGGGCAAACAGAGGCAGCAAGTAGCTTAATCAGGCTGTCACAAGAATCTACTCCTACATTGTTTGAAAGTCCAGTTCTGTGGACTAGACCATAAGACTGCATCTCCCTGAGAAGGAGGGAGATGCCTTTTAGTTCTGAAAGAGCAGTTCTGAGTCACTGAAGCATTTCAAAGAAACCACTGAGAAAAGCAGCTCTCAGCTCCTTCTGAATCAAGACATGTTTCAAGGCTGGTGCTGGTGATACAGCAGCTCCAGCTCAGAGGAAAGATGAAAATCTTCTGTCTCTGCACTTGGCCCTAGGAGAGAGCTCCCTGGCTGCGTGGGCTGGGTGGGCTGGAGAAGATGTAGTGGAGTCACTACTGGAAGCCTAATGGGTGCCATCAATCTCTCAATGTAGATAAATTCTTTCTTTAGTCCCACTTTTATTAAAAAAAAAAAAAAAGAATAAAATGCCAACAACAACAAGCCAGTGCTCTTAGATGATCCCTTCTATTGTGGTTTTATTTTATTTATTTTGTTTGTTTTTCACTAGGAATGGCTTCTCTCTGGGAAAACAAAAAACAAACAAAAAAAAACAACAAAAAAACAAGCAAACAAAAACAAAAACAACAAAAAATAAACCAATCAAACCGCAGCCCAGCCCTAATGTACACAGTTCAAGATGAAGCAGTTTGGAGAGCACAGATATAACTGAGATGCAGATCTGCTTAAAGTGCTGTCATAAAAATTATGACAGTTAAATGTGACTGCCTCCACAATTTTTGGAGGGGTGTTTCTGCATGAAGATTTACAAATCTGTGTGGTAGAAGGCTCTCTTTGTATTTTTTCTGATAGCTGATTCATATAGTAGTTATATACCTGTGATATCTGGATTATAAAAATTGTTCACTGTATGTGCTTGGCACCTACAAATTGTAATGGAGAAAATATGATTAATTGCACAGCAGAACTCTTTGACAATTTACTGAACCTGTGTATCACTGACATAAATCTTTCCCCCAAGTGCCTTGACTGTCATTAACTTGAAAAATCAGCCAAGCAAAAACCTTTTTGAGTGAGTTCATGGAAATAGAGACATATTTTGTAGCTATGGTATACTGCAGACAACTGGGAATAGGATAATACCTGCATCAGGATAGCATGCTTTGCATATTTTTAAATAATGCTCAATTCCTTAGAGCTGGTATTTGTCTGGACCCTTGTACTGTACTCAGTATGGTTTGTTTTGCTGGGCTGTGGGAACCTGCTCTATGAATTTTTCTTTTCTCTCATTTGCAAGTACCCTCAAATAAAGCAGATGAATTCATTTCCTTCTGTGGCCTTAAAGAGGCCTGTGCTCTCTCTGCTGCTCCTCAGGAATTCAACATCCACAAGCCAAATTCACTTAACTACACTACCATCTGAATAGCAAATGCTAATTGCGTTTGTTTCTGCCATTTTCCTCACTTAAGGTCCTCCATTACACAAGAGAATGGGAACCTTCATCCTGGCTGCTAAAATACACACTGAAGAATCTTAAAGGAGGGGTTCCTATATTATGCTTCAAACCTGTGTAAGCTGGGATATAGCTTGTTTTCTAAAAAATGGCCAACTCAGTAGTGGATACTTTAGTACTGAAACACAAAATTATATATTTTGCCAGACTTTTTTGGACCAAACCTGTCTGAAATCAAAAGGATGTTTGGCACTGATATTCTTTGCTTGGAAATGGACTAATGCAAATGAGCTAAACTCATTCATTGCATTTCTCCATTTTTTATGTTCATGTGCAAGGACACTGTTTTTCACTAGGACCATCTACATTCTCATTCAATTATGCTTTCACTTGTCCTCCCAAACCACCTTATCCAACAATGGAAAATAGTTTGGATAAGAAATGAAGTGGTTTGCTGAGATGTACAAAGGAAATTGTCATACTTTTGTGATGACTTCATTGTCACATAGAGCTGACTTGGATCCTGGTAACTCACAGGAGGTCAGTACAAGACTTAATATAAGTCTTAACTTATGGTTTGATTTCCTCTCCATTGAAGCACAATTTAATCCCATCCGCCACATATAATAAGTTTTTGTGCCTATAAATTGTCTGTCAGCTTGAGGCACCTTCTGTAAATAAATACTAGATAACAAAAGGATGTTTTGTATGCAACTCATTCATCCAGAAGTATATGTCAATAGCTGTTGAGAAGGAACCGTTGCCTAGGGATGCCCGTATTATTTCACTGCATTTAGAATCATAGGATCATTAAGGTTGGAAAAGACCTCTAAGGTCTAGTCCAACCATCCACCTACTACCAGGATCATCCACTAAACCACTCCCCTTAGTACTTCCTCTATCCTTTCCTTAAACACCTCCAAGAATGGTGACTCCGCCACCTCCCTGGACAGCCCGTTCTGATGCCTCACTTCTCTTTCTGAGAAGAAATACTTCCTAATATCCAATCTGAACCTCCACTAATGAAGCTTGAGGCCATTCCCTCTCATCATATTGCTGTTACCTGGGAGAATAGGCTGACTCCCACCTTGCTGCCATCTCCAGATCACCGTAGAGAATGATACAGGCTCATCTGAGCCCCCTCTTCTCCAGACTAAACAATCCCAGTTACCTCAGCTTCTCCTCATGACTTGTGTTCCAGACCCTTGCATACAAGAAAAGCATGCACTGTTTGTATTAGGTACAGATGTTAGCATCACAGATGTCTGAAGTTCACCACTCTATGCAACCATTAGCAGAGGTGATAAAGCACAAGCCTGGGTTTACTGAAGAAAGAAGCTGTCTTCCTTTCCTCTCACACCCTAACTGTCAATACTGAGAAGTCACATATTCCTCTGTCTGTGTCTCAGACAGTCACATCTGGACTGTTGCTGTACAAGCAGAGTAGTGGGTAATAAATGAAATTATTTTTTCCCCATCCATGCTTCTGCCAGAAGCATAAGTTTGTTGAAAGGAAATTCCAGGTGGAATTCAAGTGTGCCTATTTCTATGGAGACGACTGTTTTACCCTTAACTACTCATCCCACTCCTTTGACTGTCTGAGTATCTTCTTTTGTTACTGCTGAGATTGAGATGTGCAGCAGCACAGTAGTTGCTGCTGTACAGGGCAGCTGTCAGCAGCAGCAGCAGCAGCAGCAGCACCCACTGCCTCTTTTCATATTCCCAACATAATAAGTAGCAAAAAGTCTCACTTTTCAAGGGCTTCCTATGGCTCTTCATCCTAGTGACAGAAAGCAAACCCAAGCTTTCCTTCCAGCACACAGATACATTCGAGCTGAGTGTTTGTATGTGAGAAAAAGGTGTAGACTGGTAAATGAGGTTACTTCCTTGAGGATAGCCCAAGTGCTATCCAGCAGCTCATTCATAAGAACACCTCAGCATGTGCAGATGTGTGCAGAGATCTAAACCTAACAAATACTAAAGCATACACTTACCTTTAGGTATAGCAGTAGTTGTATATCTGTTTGTATATTGATTGTGGTGTCTACTTCTGCAGCTTCATGCCAGGAAACAAAACCATAATGTCTCCATAGTCCTTTGATTACTTTGAGAAGAATACATGCTGTCAAGAAGCTTTCTTAAAGATGCATGTGTATGTGTGTGTGAATGTTTGTGTATGTATGGTAAACTGGAGATAGTGGTCACAATGCTGTAATTCATGAAGGGATGCTCCATTTTTAGAGATTAAGTATGGGACTGTTTTCACAAATTTCAGATTCCACATTATTCAGCTAAGAAAAGTCCTTAGAATAGTATTCTGTCAAGCATAAATCACAATGTGAATGATTATGATTGGTGATGGAACAAGTTGTACAAAGATGTTGTGGGTGCCCCACATCTTTGAGAGTTTCAAAGCCAGGTTGGGTGAGGCTTTGGGCAACCTGATCTAATGGGGAATGTCTCTGCTTCTGCCAAGGTGTTGGACTAGATGACAGTTAGAGTTCCTTACCAGACCCGTGATTGATTCTGTGACACTGTGATTCTGTGATTATTGATAAAATACTGACATCATAATATTGGGCTTATCCAAGACTAAATACAGTAACCTGACATTGACGGTTTTTTTTACTAGGAGCTAAATCTTAGAGAAGAGAAAAGAATTATTATAGAGGACAGACTGATGGTAATGCCAACATAGAATATAATAATGGATGTCTGTAGCATCTGTTCTTTGGGTTTAGATGTCAAGGAACACAGTCTAGAATATGCAAGCAAATCTATTGAAAGCTACTGGTTTTGGAAAACACTAGAACTTCAAACAGATTTGGAGCAGCTGTGTTCAGGTGAGGAAGAAAATTTCAGTTTACAGAAACAGGAATTCTTTAAGAGACATAGCTAAGCATCAAGAGAGATGAGGCTTTTAATGGAATGATGAAAGAAGATGACAAAGAAAATGCCTGAGTCTTCCTTTCCATAATAAAAATGTACTCAGAATCACTTCTTAGGCAGTCACCAAAATAAATGTTCATATAGAAAAATATACGCATATATATACACACATGAAGTCCTTATTTGAATAGAATATATTGTCATTTTAAGGAGTGGCTAATACAAAAACTATTTACTGTACTGAAGTCCTTAAAGACTTCAGGAAAGTGAATGACTGAACAAGGTAGATGAATTAGAAAACAGAAAGCAGCCTTATTCTTTTGATCTAAGCTTTAATTTATTGACAGAAAAGCCGGTGGTTATGAAATAACACAGTTTGTTTCAGTATAGTCGATGCACAAGGTAAGTGCACTTTTAACCCAGATAACTAGAAATGGATAGTGCTGATGGTGTTTGCATACAGAAGAAGGGAGCTAGATCTCACACTGTAGTGATTGCCAAATCACTTAGCATGTAGCTGTCATTACTACATGGACAGGAAACACACTTGAAGCAGAGACTTCTCTTGTCTTTAAAATCCTCCTGTGTGTACAGTCATCATGAATGTGAATTCATCAGTCAGAGGTCACTCACGACACCAGCAGGGCCTGAAGGCATCGTGTGCCTATTTAGACTTTGTCAGTAGTCTATAAAAAGTTCAAACACTTCCAACGCATGCTACTGTACACCAGGTACAAAGGGCCTAATGCCCCTTGTAAATTATTAATCCTCATCTTTCATAAACAAAAATGTTCCGTATTTCTAGTAAACAGACCTGTAAAACTCAGAGGTAGTACAATCAAGAAGCTTATGAACCTTCTGAACTTTGTCATCCTGGGTGTGGTATTTCCTCTCTCTGTCCAGTGTGCTCATGGGCAAACTGGAGGTAATAATACTCAACATAATTAGTTAATGCTTCCACATTGTTTCGCGCAGGGTAATCTGTGTAGGTGCTTATCTGTTAGCAATGTGTTGCAATTAAGTAGCCCTTAGTATGCAAAAGGTTTTTCTGTTTACTACACATTTGATATCTGGAAAACAAAATATGACCCCTAGAATGTACCAGGCTTCAGTTTAAGGAAGCAATCTTGGAAGCAGAGCAAAAGATGCAGAACTATTTGAAACAACTAGATCTGAAGGTAGAATTACAGTTAAGATAATTCCTTGAAACTTTGCTGGTCATTTATTCCTTTTTTTCCTTTTTTTTTTTTCATTTTTCTTTCTTTCTTTTTTTCTTTTTTTTTCCCTCAACTCCTTCCGGAGTTTTAATAGCTTAAATAAAAACAGTGTTGTCCCTGGCTTCCCTCCAATCTCTGTGAGGTTGCTCATCTCCATAGCCCATTACCTTTTTGCCTTTCTTCTTTGCACATTTTGTCCTCCTGTCATTTTTTTTCCTTTTTTTTCTCCATTCTGCCTGGTCCTCTCTAAGAGGAACTGCTGCGGCTGTTCCTCAGGTTACAGAAGTATCGATGGATTTTTTGGGGGATTACGTAATACACATCTCTCCAGTCATCTCCATACTCTCAATATTGTCCCTGCTACAACAAGTACTCTTGGCCTGGACATCCCTCTAAAGAATAATGGGATATTCATGATGATTTCAGGGAATGGTATTCTGCAGCTCAGTTGGGTGTCTGCTTTTTTGACTATTATGTTAAAAAGGTTTTCAGTGACCTGTTCAAAGCCATATCTGGGTTTACTCCAAGAGCAGTCCTGATTAATTGAGGTTCAGGTGCAGATATGTGAAATTTGGAATCTTTCAAATTCAGAATTTCAATTTGTTTCTCTTTCCCAGGAAACAAATCCCAGACAGAATCACAAAGTTAGTCTCTGCTGAATTGTAACTTCACAGCAGTATTTTCTTTAACCTATTTGGTTTTTCTTCAATTTGAAAAGGTCTTGCAAAACGAGGCCAAACAAATCATTAATTAAGAGATTACCAGAAAAGAGAAAAAATGTATAAAAGAATAAAAACAGAGATCATTAGAACCATTTCCTTGAAATAGTATAAAATATGATGGAGTTTGGAATCTTTTTTTCTTAACAATGTGTCAAAAAAACCCTGAATTTGGTGCCAATGTAGACTGTTGCTTTGGCAATACTGCGTGTCATTCAGTGACTAACAAGCTCTGCTAGGTATAAACCAGTAACCCAGCTGTCAAAGGATACATCTACCTCCCATTTGCAACCATCTCTTCCAAGCCTGCTTATTGATGCCAGCGTAGGGTGTCTGCCTGGGAGTTAGTGAGTAGATATTACTTGCCAGGATAATATCTGCAAGCAGAGAGGTTTCAGTTTCGTAATTAAACAAGAAAGCTGAAAAGACTGCACAGAAAGATAAGTTACTTCACTTTTTGCGGAGAGGATTCCAGAATGAATTATTCAGTACCAACTTTGAAAACTGGGCAATTCCCAAAACTGTCATACCTGTCTCATACCTGTCATATCTGTACCTGTCTCTACACAAACGTGCGCACGCACACACTGAAACACACACACGCATATACAGATGCACTCCCATGGATGTATACACACATCTATTGTAAAAGTATCTTATAATTTACGTATCTTGGCACTCTACAAAATGAAGTAGCATTTAAAAATGTATAACAAGAGGGAATATCTCTGAAATATTCACTGAAATTCTGTGTTATCTTTACGTGGTTTACTGTTTTCTTAGGTTCCTATATATTATAATTTGTCGGGATCAGTGTAATAATAAAACAAAATGAATCTGCTTTGGCATTAAATATATAAACAAACTTGCACAAGATTGTTGTAAGGACAAAAGATCTCCTCTGGTTCTCAAACAGAATGACACATGTATGCAAAGTCATGCTGCAGAGAAGATATTATCAGTTTTAATTAAAAACAGGTCAAGATGGCCAAGTTTTTCCTTTGGCTGACTTTGTTTGCCCTTTCCTTGACAAAATCAAAGCCACCCCAGTTTTTTCTAGGACACAGTAGAGTCTGCTTTGCCTTCTTTTTATGCATTCATAACAGTTTCAATCAAAATTAGCAGCTCCTTTGTAGGATTACAAGTGGGAAGAGATGCTGACAAGCAGGCAGACAAATGAGAAGAAAGACCACAGGGACCCTGGGGTCAGCAACATGTGCCTGTGCAGTGTCAGGTGCTGCAGGGGCAACAGCAGGAGTGCAAGATGACTGTGGTGCCTCATGAAGGGAAGAAACTGAAGTTTCCCTGGTGGGGAGGAGAGGAGAAAACTGATGCCTTTGAAGTCATTTAAGTGTGGCTTGAAGAAGGTAGGTGACTGAGAAAGAGTTTCTTGGGGGAGAGACAAGGTAGGTGAGGGAGGTTTTGGGTATGGGTGTGAATAACACAGAAAGGAGATAAGTGAGATCTGAGGAAAGAAGTAAAGGGCAATTATGGTAAGTTGGACTAGGGTGAAAAATGCTACAGGGACAGAATGAAAAAATGGCAAACCATTCAATGCAGCTTTCTTACACTGATTCCTCATTAAATTCTTACAGCATCATGCCATAAAATGAGAACAAGATGTAAAGCTGAGCTGTACTGTGCTCTGTCCTCAAACATTCCCTATTTTCAGGACAGGAAATTGAAGTTTGGAGCTTCAATTTGACCCACAGTCTCCACTGCTCCTGCTGTTTTAACCGTCCTACTTTCTTTAGTTGGGTAATTGAGAAAGGTCTTAAGAAGCAGTTAGTCTAGCACATTGTCAGCTTGTCTGGCATCACTCACTTCTTTCAGATTCAAATCCTGACTTACCTTTAGGACTTGGGCAAATTACATAGTTTTATGCCCTGTTTTCCACATCTTTTGAAATTATTTGTGCTTGCTTACCTCATGGGAATGTTCCAAAGATTGGCTTGTACAGAGCTTTGAGAATGCTGAGCACGTTACATTCTTTTCACTGAATAAAAACAAAGCAGTTTACTTGCTACAATCCCACACTTGAAACCACCACCCATCAACAAAAAGTGACTCACAAGCACTATGAGACAAGGATACTGTGTTTACTCCTGCAGGTTTGTTTGCACAGAAAGAACAAACTCTGCTTCCGGCCTGATTACCCACTCTCCCAGTACAGGTGGGTGAGCAATGGCAGAGTCCAGAGGTGTGGCCCATGGCTGATAGGCACCCATATTGCATCATGACCTTTCACGAGGGTGCAGAGCTGAGCAGGAAACTGAACTGTGGCAGATCATACTCAGCAGCTGCAGCAATGCCATTTGTAAACCACCTTCAGTGAGTTGTTCAAGAATATGGTTATTTGTGTCTTGAAAGTGAAATATAACTGAAAGTTGATACACCTCACTGTTGTACATACACATATTGGTGATCTAAAGTGGACATCAAAGGTTAGTAAAAATAGAGAAGTTTCTGGAAATAGCATGATGAAGTCCTGGTAGCCATGATCTTGACAAGCTTTAAGTCTGGGATGGCAGCAGGGTCAGATCCCACCATGAACAGTGGTGGCTGAGTTGGAGATGGTTGCTGGAAAGCAGTGGCTGGGCAGAAGTGTCTAGTCACTGTTGCAGCTTCATTCTTCTGGCATGGGTTCTGTGCACACCTAGACTCACCAAGTCTTTCATCATTACCCCTCTTTTATAGACTCTCATCTACAACCAGATTCTTGGTCTTGGGTCATCCACCCCTCTGTCCCTGCCTGCCTCTATGGCTGAGACAGCCTTCTAGTACTGAACTTCATACTCATAAAATCCAGCACTTCAGCACTGTTTATTCACCCACCTAACACCCACCCTTATTCCCCAGCACTCAATTTCTATCCTTCTTTTTCCTCATTTCTGAATTCCAGTGCCAGAGCCTGGTATGGTCTTGGCTCCAGCAAATACTGGTTAATCAAACAGGATCTCAAAAGACTTCTATTGTCTTCAGCATTAAGACGTTGCTATTGTATATTCTTTGAATACATCAGATGCAGAGGTGCTTACCTTGGCTCAGGTGAGATCCTGCATACCAGCAGTCATAGTATATATGGAATCAAAATTTTCCAAGCAGTCTGAGGTCTCCCAGCAGCTCCCTACAAGCTGAAGGGACAGCTGACACTGATTGCCTCAGATGTATATGTTCAGTCAGGTATGTTTGAACTAGAAGTTTGCTCTAACATCCTTGGTCAGAACATCCCCACTGCATTCACAACCATGTTAGTTAAAGCTTAGAGAGATCAGCAGAAACTTCTACTTTGTCTTCCTGTTTAATGTAGGTCACAAATGTAGACTGTTTTTCTGTTGTTGTTTACTGATCTCTTAAAGAAGTCTCATCCATGTGAGGATTCCTTGTTTCAGTGGCTATATTCAGGGTGCTCAGGACTGCTCATGTACCCTTGAGGAGTACAAGTTCTCATCTTGAGAACCTGCTAAATGTATAACTTATCACAGGAACGATACCTCTTCTGTCTGTTTTATAACCCAGACATCCCAATACTACAGTAAGAATTTGCTATCACCAAGGCATAAGGGCTAATGAAATGATTTTTTTTTTTATTTGCCAGCATATTACTACCCACTATTGAAACAGTGATATTCTTCCACTGGTATTTACAAATATATTTATGAATATATTGTTTAGCAATCTTATAGATAACAAATATAAAAGGTCAATAATTATCTTTCATGATTGTTACCTACTCTTGCAATATTCTTCAGTCAGATCACTAGAACCTAGAACAGTTACCCTAACTCTTCTCTGCTACCAACATGTCCCTTCAGCACCTGGCTTTTTTTTTTTTTTTTCGTAATCCTGTTACTTCTTCAGGTCCAGAAAAAGTGATATTCTGCAAAGGTTCCCACTCTTTCTGAATGCATTAGCTTATGATGACAGCCTCATCATATATACCAAGGTAAAGGTGATCCAGTAGTTTACATCATCAACATATGCATTGTTTGTTCTTGATTTATAACAAAAGAGAGATTTGATCCATTATCTACACATATCTCAATTTTTCCCATTTAAAAGCACTTTTTCACATATTTTTCAATTTTCCATGGGTAAGTTATAAAATGGTCACTGTTGAGCTAGTCTTCATTAGATCTAAATCTGATTGCCTTGAAAAGCAAGTCTATAATTGCTTGCTGGAACATTTATACAGAGCTCAAATGCCAGAATATTTCCTAAGTCTTGCTGTGTGCACATTTGCAGCATATGCATGTGTGAATAGAAAACTCAGCATGCAGATGTTTGAAATGAATACATATGTTTTGATTCAAATCTCCTCTCCTTTAAATGAAAAACTAATAGAAATGACACATTCAGACTTAATTGGAAATGGGGAAGTGGTTTCTGAACCAAAATAATATTCTCAAGTCTTATTTTATTTATATTACGTTAACTTCTAACAAACAACACTTTATTATCTTGTTGACTTTTTCCTTTCCTTTTTCCTCTTCTCTCCTTTCCATTCCATTTAAGTACAGTGGTAATATCAGTCTATAATTATTTTACAGTACGAGAAACGTAACATAAAAAATTTAAAACCTATAGTTTACAGTACTGTTCCCTTAATCGACAAACCAACAAAAATCTCTTCTAATAGAGACCAGAAAATGCAGCACATCATAACAGAAGGCCTCATTATTTTACTACCAAAGCCAAGCCAGCCTAAGTGAAGGAATGAGTGGGTTTGCAACCTTAAATCTTACAGGAATTCTATTTGGATGTTCTGTTCACATGCAAACATGGAAATATGCTCTCAAGGCCTGTGGTAACCTTGTCATAATTTTATACTAGTTAATGTGACTTTTGTGTGAGTCCAGCATGAGTGTTGTCCTATACAAGCTGTATGTTTATAAATAGGATTTAAATTCCAAATTAATCACAGGAACAGTTAATTATAGTTATTAAGGATCCGGGCCCTATAACCCCTAATACATTTATTTCTGAGAGAAAGAATCAGCCCCAGTGAAACTGGCAAACCTTGGAGTTCTAGGAAAAGAAATTATTCTTCTGAGTAGTCCTTCCTTGTGCCCTTCTGGGAAAAAATAAGTAAAATGAGAGAACATTTACATGCTGTTTAATGGACTATGCATGTCACTAGATAAACACTGCTTTAAAAAGGGATAAGCTAGTGCACTGAAACTGGATTCTTTTTCTCCCCTGCTATTTGAAAAGAGGGCAGTGCTTTCTAGTTAAAGTTTGGACTATGAAACACACACAAACATACACCAAACTGTGACACAGATTTGTAAAAGAATAGTGAAAAGAAAGTCAAAGCTAGTAGACTGCTACATAGTCCACATGGAAGGCAAGAGAGAAACAAAGATGATCCAGACAGTCAATACAATACAAACTGTAAGGACAGTAGAAAAAGGAAAAGTAATATCAATGTCCCCTAAGGGTAGGGAAATAAGAAGGCAAGAAGAAAGGGTGAAATAATAATAAGGTCCTCATTATGCACAAGAAAAGAGGATTTTCTGTAGGCTACACAACATAAGGACATTTGGTCATGATTATCTTTTGCTCATAGTCAGCAGATGTCTATGGAGCTCATAAAACAGAATATAAGCCTAACCTTTCTTTCCATTCAAGTTGATCACTGCAGTCCGCAAAGACAACTTGTCCTGAGTTAAAATCTGTAGGCCTTCTGTTATGAGAAGTCCTTCATAAGAAACCATCAACCACTTTGTCTTTTAGACCAACCTAACATTCTTCTTAGCAATATTTTAATCATCTTCACTTTTCTCATTATAACTGATGAGAAATATCCCATGGGACAAGGATAATTTGTGATAATCTCTTTGCAAGAAGGAAGATTTCTTATCAAGTGAGGTAAAAATGAAGTCCACTGAGGAAAAAAAAATACAGAAACAGCAACCCCCTGGAACTATACTGGTTATACAGAGAACTTTAACTGAATAACATCCTGTGACTTTTAATTCTAATCATCCCATGCCTGAGGATGAAGGTATTCATTAACTGAATAAGATGATTTCCAATTTAAAAGTACATTCTCATTCAAGGGGTGACCATCAATCTCCAACAAAGCAGAAAAAAGTGACATCTCTGGTCTTCCAAAGAACAGTCGTTATCCATAAAGAATATATCATTTGCCAGGTGGTATTTTTTTCAGTGTTCTCTGTCTGGATACAGCTGTTCTATGTCAAGTCAGTGATGTGTAACACATTTTTTAAAAAGCCTATTAATACAGTTGTCAGTTGGGTTTAGATGGCTGTGTACTATTGTCTGCCAAGTCTCTCTACTTCTGCCCAATTAACTGCCTTACCAGAGAAGACAGAAAGCAAAATGCAGAACCGTTATGCAAAACATATTTTAGTATTTACCTGGATGTAGAGCGGCAGGGTACACCAAAATATGGATGCAGAAACATATCAAAATAGTTAAATGAGGAACTGTCTCTTTCACAAGCGTGACACAGAGAAAGGCTATTTATATGGAGGAGTTGTGTGCATTGAAACTAATGGAGTTTTTTGGAAAACAGGTGGGAAGAAGGATGCTATTTAAAGGTGTTCTTCACCAGTTCTTGGGAACCCTGTGTAAGCAGTATTAGCAACATTAATTTGGAATAATGTCAAACACAACAGAAAGCAGGAAGACAAAAAAGCTTTACATATTAAGTGTTTATTGAATCTTTGTTAGTGGTTTTTAAAATGAATCCCTTCAGGATGAACCTACAGATTCGGAAGCATTACTTGAGAACCCCACTTACGCCACTTCAGTTCGTTGGTTTCACTCATTAAGCTGTGTATCCCCCCCCCCCCCCNTTAAACAAGCAAATGTTTGAAGAGCAATTCCATCTGAAATGAAACGCTGTAGATACAGCTAATGCAGTAATGAGCAGATTTTTCATAAACAAACCTGTTTACCCACAAGTCTGTCTGGAAGAGATCTGAGGATCCAAGTGAGTATAAAAACAAACAGCTTAGCTGTTGCTTTCTTTGGGCAAGTCTTTGTTTTTATTTAACATGAAAATACAAGCACTACATATTATTGATTTGAAATGGCAACTGCCTCCTTTAGTTCAACATTATTATTTCTTCACAGAATGTGCTGTCTTTGATTATTTATTTGTTACTGGAAAATGACTGCAGATTTAGCAAATGTAATCACTGCCGGCTTCTTGGAAAAGCTTATTTTTTCCGTGTACATTTAACACCTTCTTACATAACTGAGTTAGCTTTTGTCTGAGCAGGAAGTTTCTGACAGACACAGACTTTTAAATCTCACGAAGACTACTTGTAACATGAGCAGAGCATGTTCTGTACACTGGGGTCCAGACTGCCTACACCAGTGTACTGAGTGGTTCTGCTGCAAGTATGTCCCCCTGTCCCCCCTGCTTCTTACCTGAAATGTACCTTGGAGCTAAAATGGTCCAAAAGGTGACAGCGAGCCTTTTCATTGAACAGCTAACAAGGTCATGGTTTCGGGAGGAGACAGGACTTGCCAGCTCTTCTGTGAGAAAGGGAAGCTAGGCCTGTTGTACAAAGGGATGGGCTGAAGATTCCTATTGACAGGCTCCTGATAAACATCCAGATACTTGAACACATACCTGAATTGAATAGAAAGGACAGAGAGAAGGTGGTTTTGTGGTCCAATTCCAAACTGTGTCTTAAGAGATTTGTATTTCATCCCTGGCTCTTTTCCCTGGACTTCCTATTTGGTCACATGTAAGTTACTTACTGTTTGTATATTTCAGTTTCTCTTCTATCAAATGGGAATAGTGAAGCTTTTGATTCATAACCTTTATTACTGCTAGTGTATTTACTGTATCAAAGGAGTACAGAAGTAAAAACAAGTCTTTTAGATTACTTTTGGAACAGCAAATACCCAAACACTCCTGAATGTATGTTCTATCTGGTCACTAACATCATCTACTGGAGAAGATAAAAAAACTTGTCTGCTGATCCTTCATAGATGCAAATAATTTAATTTTCAACCTGTCTTACAGTAATTTAATCTTATTTCTTCTTGTTTTTCCATCCTACATATAGATTCATAAAGCAAACAATTGAGTGACAGGGTCATGATAACTTTTGTTATTTCTTGATCTCACTTGACACATCTGGACAGAAAACTTCAACTCTTAGAATCACAGAACAAACAAAGCAGAAAATCACCCACTCCTCTCATTCTCTCCTTTTTCTCTCACTAGACCAAGTATTAGCATCATAACTTAGCACTGTAATGTTTCCCATTTGTACCCATTTTTCTTAAACTATGGGGACAAGTATTTATTAAAGTATAGGGATAAATAGAGAATCATTCCAATTTAAACATAATTGTAGCTTTTCAACCTAAGTAATTCTATGATACTGTTGCCTACAGATCTACACCAGCACAACTATAAGGTCTTGCCTTCTGTTCAACACATATATTATCATCATCCTGAATAAGGGCTATCTTTTCTGAATGTCATACATTCAATTAATGAATCACTTTTTTCCCCTTTTTGCATCATGAGAACTCATCAGGCTTCTTACTTTAGTTTGTTGAAAGTAGTTTTGTTTCTTCTGAGTATTCTGTACATGTGTATTTATTGAATTCTGCTTTGTGGAATTAATAATTTAGCTTCTATTCTCCAAATTGCTCTGCAATATTCTCACTTCTGAAGATACCTAAAAAATCATAGAGAATGTAGAGTTGTTCTTGATTTCATTGTTGATGGATTGAATCCAGCTTTCTTGATTTATATTTTATAAGTTTAGTAACTTATATCTTCCTAAAATACGTCTCTTTGTTTCCACTAGCCAGTGAAGAAAAATAGATGCCTTTGAGAATATCTGTAAGAAGATCCTCTCTGCCTAACTGGTCATAGTCTTGTTCATGAGATGTTTCAGGTAGTTCACCTTTTTCACTTCAGTGATGCAGTTTATTTTAGAAGACCTACTTTACTAGGTAGAAAAAATGACTAGATGAGAGACTCGGGCACCTGCACAAGGCAGAACATTAAAATACTGAATATAGCTAGGAACAGAATGGCCCTACTTCAATGTATTTGAGACAATTGTTTGACTAGGAAGTAATCTGTAACTATCTGAAAGTCTGTTTTTTTCTCAAGCAGTTGCACCAACATGGTGACAGTATTAATCAAAGCCACATATCCCAGTTTTCATCTGAGGATATCATGTAGCATAGATTGAATTTAAAGTCAAAATAAATCTCATATAACATCTCCTGTAATTAATTTTGAATTAATTCTTTATCCAATAGGCCAGCTGTCTGGGTAAAGAAGGAAATTAGACTAATGTGTTGCAATCTGTAATATCAAATTGATATTGGTTTGCCACTTGATTGTTTTGAAACCTCTACAAATAAATTGTCCAGTAATGTATTCTGATATTTCAGAGGTATCAAAGCAAGCTGACTGAACTGTATTCATCTACATTTCTTACACTTCTCAGTAGCTCATTCTCTGCTTGCCTTTCTTCAGTCCTTTGGAACAACTCCTGCTGTTCTTTCTGTTCTGTCCTCTATTCCTACCCCTTCATTAAAATTATTTTTTAATACTTGACGACTATCTCTCTTGTTTTGTGTGTGACAAAGAATAAAATGGAAGCATTCACTATATTGCCTACTTTTTGCTCCATTAATGGAGTTATGTGTTCCTATGTCTACTGGAGACTAATTGAACATTTTCCCCTGCCTCTTATGTTTCCTGATGCTTGCTGAGCCCTGAAAATTAAGACTTCTGTAAGAACTGTATATTTATACTTCTATTATTCCTTCAGACTGATTCTCAAGCATATCTTATTCTTCCACTTCTATATTTTTACTTGATTTCCACTTTCTATATTTTTATTTTTGTAAAAGTCCTCAAAGAACTCATAATGCATCCCTAGCAGCATGCTGTGACTTTCCTTCAACTCAAGGTATCCTCTTCTAGGACAAGAAACAATTATATCTGCAAGTTGGAATATCTGGATATTACCATAATATCGATAACAGGAACCCTGTGAAGTTTACCCATCTGTACTTGAAAACATGCCAAGAGCTACCAGGGTTTTGTTTTGTTTCTGAGGGGTGGGGGTTCCCTGACAGAATTCCTTTGACTTAACAGGAAGTACCCTAAGAGATTTGCCATGTGGCACAGTTCAACTTCTCTAATTTCCTAGTCTATATTTTAATCTCTTGTACGTCCTTACTCACATTTTCTGGTACCCAGTCTCTTTGAGTGAGTGGATATTGCTCATTAAATTGTTATATAATATAGATCCAAAGACATGACAGAGGGAGAAGGAATACAACAAAGAACTAACCTGAATTAAAGAATGATCTACAGATTAACAGGACACCTTGGTGTGAACCGGAGGATGTTTTTTTACACAATAGGTAGAAAATTGAAGATAAAAAGATATTTAAACATCTTTTGAAACTTTAGTAAGCTTACTGTCTCCTTAAATTAGAAATCACAGAGGAAAAACAGTGTCTTAATTTCCTGGCTCTTCTTATTCTTTCAGGCTTCATGCTTTAAAAATAAAAACAAAGCTGAAAAAAACCCACACTTCCCCTCTGTTACACAACTTAATATTAAATTCAAATATTAGAACTTCATTTTTAATAGGCTGCTCTTCTTTACTGTAGAAGAAAGTTAACTTGAAAAGCCTCACTGAAAGTTTGCCTGACCCTCCCCTTACATATTTATGTGTGCATTTATTGTATGGTTAAAAGGCATAAACAAGGATGTGCTGTGTGTGCAAGTTTCTGGAATCTTGTTTTCCCTTCCATAGTGCACAAACAAGTCATTTAGGTGAACAAAGTCTGAAAGTGAATCATAAACTTGTGTTGTTGTTGTTTTTCTAAAAGAGTTTTCACTGGTGGCTTTGAGAACAGAGATACCCTGTGTCAGGCCAAAGCACTGGATTAGCACCTAGAATTCAATGGTATTGCAGAGCTAATTTTTGTGGACAGGCTGACAAAATTTTCTAGTAGTTCTGTGCCAAGGATAATGACATTATGGCTTGGAGTATAGCTGAAAGCAAAACATTAGATTTTGGTTTGAGGGGAACATGCAAACAACTCTGTTTATCACTCTGTTAAGAAAACTGATATAAGCAAACACCTAGCTGCAACTAAAAGCCATACCAATAAAACCTCAGGTAAGCTGGTGGTTTGACTTAACAAAAATGTACTATTATGTTTCAAAAAAGCATGTCTTCCTAAGGGAAAAAAATCTTATTTTGATGATTAGACTGACGCAGATGAAGTCCTTGAGAGCTCCGTTCTTTTCAGAGACAATGCTTCAGCATCTTGAGCTTTGGCACTCACCCCTCTACGTTTGTATCTGTATTACACCCTTCAGCTTATGGGCCTGGGTGTGTTGTGAGCAAGACCCATGGAAAGAAAAGCCAGGCATATGAGTCAGGCAGGCACTGCGGTATGCCCCACCTGGGAAGTCTAGACAGAGCCCATGTGCCTAACAGTACTGAGATGAAACTAGCAGATAAAAGCAGCCCTGTAAATGCTTTCATCTGGACTCAAACTTTGAATCAGTGTTTAAAATACATCCTTCAAATTAGATTTCTTTATGGATATGTTGAGTCACAGAGACCTAAAATTTATTCACCTTTCTGCCACAGATACACTATGTGACCGTGGACAAATCACTTCATCTCCCATCCTTGCATACAAATATCAGATGTTAAACTTCCTTCCCCAAAACTTTTGTAAAATGAAAATAAACAGGGAGTGAAAGAACAATGGCAGCTTAGAGTAGGTGTATAAGAAAGCAAGATTAAGCAGATAAAAAAAGATGAGCCAGAGGCATGCATAGGAAATAAGTGAACAAGGATGAAAACATACAGCAGGCAGAAGTGGAGAAGCAAAGAGCTTTCAGAGTTGTCTAGTACATACTGAGAAGGTGTGGTCCTGCAAGTCATTTGAGAAGGAAAGTGACAGATGCACTAGTTAACATCTGCTTGAACTAAACTGAATGTGTATACAGGGGAACACCGGAGGGGTAAGATAGCCAGTGCTGCCAGAAAAAAAAACAAACAACAACTCTTAAACGATCAGGGAGTTTCCACTTCCTCAGAGCACAATGACCCTTTGATATGTGACTCTTTCTGTAGATAACTACTGGATTGGAGGACTGAGGGGTTAAAAGTGAATAAAGTAGCAGAACAGTACAGAAGCGTTCTATAGCTTCCATGTTTTCAGAATAGTCCTGAAGACTTAGATACAAATCTCCTGTGTAAATCAATAGTAAAAGGAGGACTTTTGCCACGGTAACCCAGAGACAAAAAAAACATTTGAGACATTGAGACTGAATGCGTATAGATGTAATGCCTAAGTAACTTCTGATATTCAAAACTCTGTTTTTGAAAATAAGTGTTACTAATTTTGCAAGTTAAAAATCAACAAGTCAT
>VXAB01009960.1:36238-52179 GCA_013399175.1 Odontophorus gujanensis
GTGTGGGGAACCCACGGGCCCACGCCCCACGAAAGGGGGATGAGGGAAAAGGGAGATGGGCCTCGAAACAAAACAGCGGCAACAATCTGAAGAGGAAAGCTAATTTACTAAATAAAACATCAGAAACCAAAATAACACAATATAATACAATATAATTGGAATTGAAACTAATAAATCACATAAAATGAGCAAGAGAGAGTGTCCAATAAACCGAAGGCCTTACGCTAAACACTGAAGGTGAGATGGCAGCGAGCACCCACTGCTGAGTCGAACCCAAAGGAAAGAGCGTGTCTCATAACATGCAAACAGTTTTTATCTTTCCCTCTGAGTGGAAAAACGTAAAAATACAAATCAACACGAAGTCCTCTGGGGAATGTAGTTCTTCTTCTCTTCTGAGACAGGTAAACCCATAACTATCGATGATCCACGGAGCTGGAGCATTAACTCTTTAATTCTCAATGCACTACATGATGTTATGATGTGCAATACCAATACCAAAAATCATATAACCATGACCTTCAGAAAGTCAATGGGAAACTAAGAGTAGGCATAGCCTTGGTCCCAAAGCAATCTAAAACTGAAACAAGGAAATCAAGTTATTTTAGATCATTTGTTATATGAGACAGTATTCATGGGGGACCATAGGCCCCTTAATTCCTTTCTCCTGGGAAATGCAAATTTGGGATTGTACAGATAAGAATGTTTGAGATAGCTGAGAACTTCTACTACATCTGCTATTCCAGAGGGACCTAGGTAGTCTTCAGCAGTGGGCCAAGGTGAACCTCATGACAAATTCAAATGCAAGGTCTTGCACCTGGGTCGATGCAACACCCACAGTCAGTACAAGCTGGAGGATGAAAGAATTAAGTTCATCCCTGTTGAAAAAACTTTGTGGATATCAGTGGATGGGAAGCTGGATATGAGCCAGCAAGATGCCCTCACAGCCCAGAAAGCCAATTGTATCCCGGGCTGCATCAAAAGCAGCACGACCAGCAGGATGAGGGAAGTGATCCTGCCCCTTTATTCTGTGCTGATGAAGCCTCACCTGAAGTATTGCATCTAGACGTGGAGTCCTTAGTACAGGAAAGANTAAACGATCAGGGAGTTTCCACTTCCTCAGAGCACAATGACCCTTTGATATGTGACTCTTTCTGTAGATAACTACTGGATTGGAGGACTGAGGGGTTAAAAGTGAATAAAGTAGCAGAACAGTACAGAAGCGTTCTATAGCTTCCATGTTTTCAGAATAGTCCTGAAGACTTAGATACAAATCTCCTGTGTAAATCAATAGTAAAAGGAGGACTTTTGCCACGGTAACCCAGAGACAAAAAAAACATTTGAGACATTGAGACTGAATGCGTATAGATGTAATGCCTAAGTAACTTCTGATATTCAAAACTCTGTTTTTGAAAATAAGTGTTACTAATTTTGCAAGTTAAAAATCAACAAGTCATTCTTGTATAAGTAATAAGGAGGATTAAATACTTTAAGATTTCAACAAATGCCTTATTCTCTGCATTTCTTTCAGATTCTGCAAGTCCTGAGAAGTAACATAGTTCCAATTTCACAGTTTTTCTGTAATCATGATTTCTAGTATTTTTTCTTTAATTGAAAGGTGAGATTCTCATGTGTTCCTATAATTCTCAACTCCAGCAGCTGGGACTTTGTCGGGAAGAAAAAAAAAAAAAAAGGATTGTGAACCTTTTGATAGTATGTCCAGGGAGGAGTTAGCCTCCCTGGAAAAATCTACTCAACATTCATTGCTCTTCTCTGAGCGGCCTACCCTAGATTTCTTACTCATCATGAATATTGTGTGAAGCTGTGTCCTTAAAAAAGCAAGGTAAAGCTTTCCACACAGATTCCTAAGCTTGATTGTTTATGGAAATAAAAATCCCATAAGAGTCAATAGAAGAGTTAATAGAACACTATAATATTCAGTCATGTAACAATTTCATTCAAATGATTCATGCAAGGATTCTTACCCATATTTAGCAGAAGAATCACTTTGTGTTTGCAAATGGCCAGAAAATTGATATATCAGACTTCTTGATAAGACTTCCAGGACTACATCTCCAGAGAACCGTCACCTGAACCATAATTCCATTGTACAAATATGACAGCAATAAAATTTGGAATTGTTGAGAAGAAACCAGTCTCTGTTGGCTCATGAATACTTGAAGTCAGATAGAAATCAGCATACATTTAAATAAATGTCACTATCATAGCACGTGTCTCACAAATTCCCTTTGCTAGAATGACCTAATCACTGACAATCCAGAAGCCAGTTTCCATTTTCAAATGAGCATTTCCTTGCCTCCAACTTCATTGGTAGGGGTGTCTACAACAACAGAAAAACATTTGATGCTATTTGTTCAGTGTCGATGGTTTACGGGCTCGTTAGACCTGGTTCTGTGATGACTGGTGTGGGGAACCCACGGGCCCACGCCCCACGAAAGGGGGATGAGGGAAAAGGGAGATGGGCCTCGAAACAAAACAGCGGCAACAATCTGAAGAGGAAAGCTAATTTACTAAATAAAACATCAGAAACCAAAATAACACAATATAATACAATATAATTGGAATTGAAACTAATAAATCACATAAAATGAGCAAGAGAGAGTGTCCAATAAACCGAAGGCCTTACGCTAAACACTGAAGGTGAGATGGCAGCGAGCACCCACTGCTGAGTCGAACCCAAAGGAAAGAGCGTGTCTCATAACATGCAAACAGTTTTTATCTTTCCCTCTGAGTGGAAAAACGTAAAAATACAAATCAACACGAAGTCCTCTGGGGAATGTAGTTCTTCTTCTCTTCTGAGACAGGTAAACCCATAACTATCGATGATCCACGGAGCTGGAGCATTAACTCTTTAATTCTCAATGCACTACATGATGTTATGATGTGCAATACCAATACCAAAAATCATATAACCATGACCTTCAGAAAGTCAATGGGAAACTAAGAGTAGGCATAGCCTTGGTCCCAAAGCAATCTAAAACTGAAACAAGGAAATCAAGTTATTTTAGATCATTTGTTATATGAGACAGTATTCATGGGGGACCATAGGCCCCTTAATTCCTTTCTCCTGGGAAATGCAAATTTGGGATTGTACAGATAAGAATGTTTGAGATAGCTGAGAACTTCTACTACATCTGCTATTCCAGAGGGACCTAGGTAGTCTTCAGCAGTGGGCCAAGGTGAACCTCATGACAAATTCAAATGCAAGGTCTTGCACCTGGGTCGATGCAACACCCACAGTCAGTACAAGCTGGAGGATGAAAGAATTAAGTTCATCCCTGTTGAAAAAACTTTGTGGATATCAGTGGATGGGAAGCTGGATATGAGCCAGCAAGATGCCCTCACAGCCCAGAAAGCCAATTGTATCCCGGGCTGCATCAAAAGCAGCACGACCAGCAGGATGAGGGAAGTGATCCTGCCCCTTTATTCTGTGCTGATGAAGCCTCACCTGAAGTATTGCATCTAGACGTGGAGTCCTTAGTACAGGAAAGACATAGGCCTGTTGGAGCACATCCAGAGAAATGATCCAAGGATGGAACCTCTCCTATGAGGACTAGCTGAGAGAGCTGGAGATGTGGCGGATGCCCCTGAGATGTGATGGATGCCCCATCCTTGGAGACTTTCAAGGTGAGGTTGGATCAGACCCTGGGCAACCTGATCTAGGTGTGGTGTCCCTGGGGACAGGGGAAGCCTCCAATCAGATTGAGGCTATCTGGAAATTATCTGCATACAAATTTAAGAATCAGATATAGGAGCTCTACCATAGCTCTATATCAGCAATAGAAATATTGTCATTTTGAAAATAAGTACTACAAATTCTATTTCCATGGTAGGATCCCTAGTTTTCACAGAAATATGGCAAGTCCTGCTCTGACCAAAACCAATAGTGTCCCTTACCAATTTTGAATTTGTTTGCCCAAGCCTCACTTAAGGTCACAGATGTTCTGTTTGACTATGCCCCTAAATCATTGGATTTGGTGGATATTATTTAGTCTCCAGGTTCTAGAAGTGCCACATAAGTAACTGTAGATTCTTACCCTTCCTACCAGACTATAATCTAATTATGACGGAAATAATAGGCATGGACAAGAAAAAATCAGAAATGGAAAGAAGAGAGAAAAAAAGACAAAAGTGACGGTAGGTCACTCAGCTGGACTCAGCTAGGGGCACACACTCCTCTGGAGAGTAGTATTAATTTTATATCCATTCTGCCCATAAATCTTTTCTTGGTGATAAACTGTAATTGATAGTTGAGAATAGGTATAAAAGAGGCATGTGCAATTGATTACCAGCTCAGAAAAGCCTTCCAAGTAAAAGAGGTAATGTGGAAGAAAGTACAGATTATGTAAAATTTTAAGGAATTTTTTTTCTTAGTTCGTCACCTGAATTAAAAAAGAATGCTCTGGGATGAATACTTTGTTTTCTGTGTGTCTGAAGGGAACTCAGCAAGAGTTGATAAGCCTGATTGACATTCAAGCCTTAGACAGATGCTCACTTTAAGCATTTTTCTTCCTCTTGGACATACCTCTAGAGCACAAGACAGGTAGTGTCTTCATTATACTTACCAAATTAAACTTCACTCAAAGACACAGGTTAGAAGAAGAACATTCATTGGACTCTGGCAAGTTTCAGAATCACAGAATTGTAGGGGTTGGAAGGGACCTCTAGAGATCATCGAGTCCAATCCCCCTGCCAAAGCAGCTCCCTCGCCCAGGTCGCACAGGTAGGTGTCCAGGTGGGTCTTGAACCTCTCCAGAGGAGGAAATTCCACACACCCTCTGGACAGCCTGTTTCAGTGCTCTGTCACTCTTACTGTGAAGAAGTTCCCATGCACATTTGTGTGGAACTTCCTATGCTTCAGTTTGTGGCCATTCCCCTGTGCCCTATTGACACACACTGTGGAGAAGAGACTGGCTTCATCCCTTTGCCTCCCGCTCCTTAGATATTTATAGACGTGGATCAGATCCCCTCTGAGTTTTCTTTTCTCAAGGCTGAACAGACCCAGGCCATTCATTCAGAGCCTGAGTTTTTCTAGACCACTCTGTATTCCTCACCACCCCAGAAGGGAGAGAGGAAAATGTGGCTTGCACTCCCACTCCCTCAACCAGCCTCCCTAAACCCCTAACACCCTTTTGAAAGCTTGCAGGCTACCCTGACCAATTTCATCACTGCCTGCCTGAACTATCAATAGCGGATGACAATCAGAGGAACAAACCAGACCTGGAAGTTTTTTTGTGACATCCCTGACCCAGGCCCCAGGGAGGCAGTACATCTCCTTACGGGTTGGGTCATATGGGGCCATCCTTTCCCCTGAGGAGGGAATTGCCTATCACAACTACCCCTTTGTCTTTTCTGGCAGAAACAGTCTCAAGGTGTGGAGCTGAATGCCTCACCATAGTGCCCGCTCACCTCTTCATCAGTTTCCAGCACCCCAAACCTATTCCTTAGTGGGATCTGGCAAAGGGGGGTAGGCAGGCAAGGGTTACACCCTTGATGCCGGGCTGGGACTCCTTTCCAGCCCTCCTCATATGTCAGATCTGTCTGACTGTGACAGGACAAGGGGTCTACCACTTTTCTGAGGGTATCTCCCTAGCACCCTTCCCTCCAACCTGCCAGAGAGTCACTCCATCAGTCAATCTCCCACACAGACACCTCGATGGCTCTCAGTCTATCCATCTCCTCCTTGAGCTCCATCACTAGGCTGAGCAGCTCATCCACCTGCTTGCTCCTCATGTAGGTGGAATCCTGGGCTTCTTCCCCAGCAGCAGCAGGCTTACACAGTCCCTGCAGCCAGAGACCTGTATTGTCACATTTCTAGGTAGGCCCTTTGTCTGAGTCATCATAGTCTTCTTGGGCCAAGCCCTCTGTCTGGTGGAGGCCACACTTAAACCTACAGTCTCAAACACTACCAGTAAGAAAGCTGGTCTCCTAAGCAAAGAGGGACAACACTTATACACCCTGCCACTCGACCCACCTCCCACACCTGCTGCTGCAGCATTGTACGGGCCGCATGGGCTGTGCTCACACTCTGACTTCCCCCTCCCTGTTGACAGCAGGCAGCAACACTCCTTTCTCACCTGGTGTGCTATGTAGCTCCCTAGGGCTGCTTTTAGCCTAGCAGACAAGGGTCAAGGTCAAGGGGTGGGCAGTGCCAGCTCCGCCCCCACTAGCTCAGCAGCTTGCCCACAAGCTGCAAGCTCCCCAGCACAGGCACAGTGCTTTTGCTAGCTTCAAAAAAAGCCCTAAAAAGAGCTTTTTGGTTGGCCTTTTTTCACTTTAGATCCCTTGCCCAGTGCAGTCTTACCTGCCTTGAAGCTGGTCTCCGCAGAAAAAACACTGGTTTCATTCTCCAGATCAGGAGATGACATTAAGTTCTCTAGTGATGCTATCAGAAACCAAGTGTTGCCTCCAGGTAATCAGTTGTGACAACTAGACTCAAAGTTAAAATATGAACTGTTTTTAAAGTGTTTCAAGCATCTCTTGATACAAATGTCTGCTGAAAAGACATTGGCCATAGAAATATTGCCATATGTTATTGCCCCTGATTTTGTTTGCTTCTCTGTGAATTCCTTGTGGATTAGCTTGTGCTCTCTGACCTTAAATGGTACTTCAATTAAATCAGGTTTTGGTTTTCTTTGTTAGAAAGATTTGCCTTTTAGTTTTTGCTTCCATTTTGAACTTTGCTTTAGCTTTTGTATAGCTCAGTCGATCTCTTAAATAACCTCATTTCAACACCTTGAGGCAAGAGCTTCCTTTTCCAAAGTTATTACTCTCTCACTAGACCACCATTAAAGATTTAACATCCATCTGTCACTTCCAGTCTGCAGTGTATGTGCTGAGGCTCTGTCAACAAAGTGGAAAACATGTTAAAAGAGACTCTCAGAACCACAACTCTACAATCCTTATTATCAGAGCCAAATCTGAAGTCACACTCACAGCTCTGTCAGTTGCTGTATTTGATTCTTTTGCACTTCCTGCAAAAGCGATACTCCTGCTGTGATGTCTTGAACTACTGAGGTGAAGCCATTTTTGTGGATTCAATGGCTGTTGACTTTGTAAATCATGTATTTTTTATCAGAAATAATCAATTCTCTTTTTTTTTTTTTTAAGAAAAAATACTCCTATAAACTTGTAAAAATATGGCGTATGTGGTATTAACAGATCTGATATTAAGAAATCAATCTAAACTGATTTCTGTGCAAACTGGAAATAAATTCATCCTATAAAAGAGTACATTGATTTAAAATACCACATGTATCTCCCTATGTTTGTGTACAATATACACTCACATTATAAATTCCTGTACTGGTTTAAACTTAAAAACAGTGTATTTATGGAATAATTTAGGACAAACTCTACAAAGATGTTTAAATAAAGCACCACACATAAAAAGTTTTATAATGTTTGGTGTTTAAGATTTTTTTCTGTGCTCAAAGACAGGTTAATGAGTATTTCTGATTATCAATAAGTGATTTCTTGAAGTTTAACTCTCCTTTAAATCTGATGATGTAAGGCCAGCATCATGTCTGAATAACAGCCATGCATTTCAGTGGGAATAAGTCTACTCAAGTAAGTGGGCTTTGACTCACTGTTTCCTTTATCTTTTCACTGAATTTATTTCTGGCATCATTCATCATCATTCATCATTCTAGCATCAACAGCCAGACTAGAATCTTCAACCAAACAAGGGTGAAGACCTTTTCAAGTTGTTACTCAAAAGAGGATGAAATTTCAAGGAATGGAGTGGAAAATTAAGAGATCAACAGTCTAACTGGGTGGGAGTATTGTTACAGAAATAAAGTACTTTGAGACCAAGTGCAGATTATGATGGTGGGCATGGACTTTGACTTTACATTGAGCAAGGCTATCAAGACATTTAAGACTATCTTCTTCTTTTGCTATTGGTAACTTATTGCGTGCTGTCACAACTGGGATGTGAAATGTGTAAATTTGTGTACACATGAATGTGGTGGTGTACTGGGTCTGTTTGGGATGGACTTGGTTTGCAAGGTGACCATTGCTGTGAGATTGGCTGGGCATCTTCTTACTTGTGGGAAACAGTGAAGTGTTGCCTTTGTTACAGCATTTGATGCTGAGCTTTTGAAGAGAGTCTAGAGGAGGTCCATGAAGATGATCAGAGAGCAGGAGTACCTTTCCTATGAAGACAGGATTGAGGGAGCTGAGTTTGTTCAGTCTAAAGAAAGAAAGGAGAGACTGCTGGGAGACTTCATTAAGGCGTTCCAGTATTTAAAGATTAAGATTATAAACATGAGAGAAATCAACTTTTTACATGGGTAGATAGAGATTGGACAAGGAGTAATGTATTTAAACTAAAGGAGAGAAGATTTAGATTAGATGTCAAGGGGAAGATTTCACTGAGAGGGTGGTGATGTTCTGTCAAAGGATGCCCAGAGTGGTTGTGGATGCCTTATACTTGGATATGTTCAAAACCAAGCTGGATGGGGACCTGGGCAACCTGATGTACTACTTGATCTAGTGGGTGGCAGCCTTGCCTGTGATGTGGGGTTGGAATCTGATGATCCTTGAGGTTTCTTCTAACCCAAGCCATTCTATGATTCTATAATAGTTCATCTTTTCCCTGTCTTTTCTTCACTTATTAAACTGTTTCAAGTGAAAGAGCAGCCGTTGGGCTTTGCAAAAGGCTGGGATCAGCCCATCAGGCAGAGTTCAAGAATAAACTTGATCCTGTATAGAGAGAAATCTCCTAATGGTTTCTATGGCAGTTTTTTTGCGTGCTGATTTTATTACATAGAGCATCCATGTATGAGGAGTGATTTCACAAGAAATCATCATGTGGAGACCGATCATACCATGCATATGTTGCAGCATCTGTTATAGTGAGTAAGCCTGGGTATTAGCTGACTCCTTAAGACAATTCAGAGAAGACAGCCAGACTAACTGTGCTGTAGAAATGGTACAAGCTGAGTTGGCTTTTCATCCTTTTCCTTGCTGAAGCAGTAGCCTTTCATGATTTGGTGAATCTACTCCTTTACAAAACAAAGAGCTGTGAGGGAAACAGTATTGCATTTTCAAAAGCTGCTGGCTTTGACATGTGCACCAGACCTGCTGAAATCATTGTGCTTAAGGGGAAACTGGATTGTGTTCACTGCTGACAGATGACACTTCCACCTCTAACATTAAGTGTAAACTAGTCCTGCTCTTCTGTCACCATCCATTTATTATAGAGTTGTTTCTAAGCTTAATGCTTCAGTAGCAAACCAGTACATAATCTGCAGGAGAGAGCGGTTAGAAAATTATTGTCTTCATGTCTTCAGGCTGACATAGGCTGTGATTTTTATGTAAATGTTGCTGTTGGTAGCTAGAGAGAGGTCACAACCTTCTGCTGTTCTTAAGGCTTATTTAGATACCATGCGAGAGGTAACAGAAAAATAAGGCAGGAATGCAGATGTCATGGCCGGGACAAGGGAAAGTTAGGCCTAGAAGAAAGACATTTAAAAAGTTCCTAAATGTACTTCCTTGGCCCTGCTTCTCAGCTATTCATGTGTGGCATTCTCCTGTGCATAATAGGAGAGCACATTACCAGTTCTTGTTGTCTAAATATAGAAAAGAAAAATGTGAAAATGTGTTTTACTGCTCATTATACCATACTTACTGGCGACAGAGACACCCATCTCATTTTTGAACACAAGAGAGAAAGCAATATATCACATCAATCAATGAAAACAAATCTGCTGTAACCTTCAATAGATGACAAATAACAGTAATCCTTACTCAATAGGCCTGTTGTGAAACATCATCCATGGGTTTTTCTTAAAGTACATTGGGATACTCAGATTTAAAGATACTACATGCTACGTGGGCAAAACATAATCAATTTGAGCACAGCAGAAAAATGACCAATACAGCTGACATTCTACATGTCTGTAAGCACTGATCATATGCTGGTCTGATTTTCCTTATTGTCATTTTCATTATTTTCATTTTCATTTTCATTTATATTTAATTTGTTTATGTTGGTGTTAATCAAATTACTTACATGGAGTCACAGAAGTTACCGTATGTAAATGGTTTACTGGGCAGGTTTGGCCCGGTTCCGCGANGGTATACCCATAACTATCGATGATCCATGGAGCTGGAGCATTAACTCTTTAATTCTCAATGCAGTACATGGTGTTATGATGTGCAATACCAATACCAAAAATCATAAAACCATGACACCGTACCATAATATATTTGAGATTAAAATTAAGTGTGACACATTTCTTCATGTTTTTAATTTATAATTCCTATTTAGTGAAGTTATAAATCTTGAGTGAGATCTTCTATAGAAAATTCACAAATTTAATACAGATACAGGTCTGATCCTTCAATAATATTATACCAATTGGTATAAACTGAGGACCTGGCATGAAAGGAAATTGGGCACAGAGTATAATGAGATTATTCATTGTGATATGGATAGAAACTGTGGTGAAATATCATGACTATAGTTCATTCTGCTGAGAAGAAAAACTTGATCTATAAGAAAATTAATCTATTGGAATAATTGCGATCTGTTTACAGAAAACCCCTCCCCCACCCAAGCATTTTTAGTCTGATTAGGAAAAGAAGGGAAAATAGAGATCAGAAGTGTCAGAAACTATTTCCAGTGCTTGAAACATGTTAGAAAGAAATATGTATGTTCTTTCAGTTGACAGCAAAAATTAAGTGTACAATTAGCCAAATGAAAATCACACATAATACTCTAAAGTTGCACTATTTCATTTAATACAGTGACCCTGAGTTTGAATGTGTATTGTCTAAGCCTGAAAATTGTTCCATTGACTTGGAAAGAAGATGCATCAGTTCTTAGAACTGATGGGGGTTCTACACACAATGTTCACTCACAAAATTAAGCATCATCTACTGTGTTCAAACTACACATTTTATTTTCACAGTCAGCTATTAAATTCCTGTCAAAATAGTTTGGTTTCATTGACCAGATGTACTCCTCTGAAACAATTAGTACAGAGCTGGGAAATATTAAGTTTCTTTTTCGGAAGAACAAATAATAAATGAATTGTAAGACCACCTAGAAATGAACATGTGACAACAGATCTGACATATCCTTATGCTTTGAAAGACAAAATAGATAGTAATATATTTTATTTTTTTCTATATTTTTTCTTCAGATACAAGTTACAATGTTAAGTGTTTTTTCCCCAGTGTATAATTGAAAGGAGATCTATCTGAACTTTTGGATTTTGGATTACTTTATAAGTAAACAGGCAATACAATTATTTGGTCCATGCTTCATGCTTTACTATGTAGGTGTTGGTGCTCAAAATAGAAAGCCTTCTCCACAGAGGAGAGACAAAATACATTCCACTTAATTTGATTTCTGTTTCATAGGCCAAAACATTTGATTTCTTTCCTATCTTACTGTCTTATGAATCAAAAGAAGACAGTGTTTCTATGAGCAAATCCCTAATAAACCTGGAAAAATATGATTATTGATGTTTAGTAATATTTTGGGGTAATCTTGCATAAATCACTAAGAAAATATATTGTATCTCTGCAGAAGTGTTTAATGTCTGATGTTACATGCTCATCCTTGCATGCTGTTTTGTTTTTCAATTGAATTAGCTGACATAGTTTGCATATCACGCTAAATATCTAATTACATCCACATATGTACAATAACTAATTACCTCCCCTTTCATTTCTTTTCTGCAGGGCAACTGAGATAATAATAATAATTTTTGGTATATTTTTTTAAGCTTTGTTAAATGTTGAAAGACCCTTGGGCTACAAAAAATTAGAGAATTGCATTTATTTATTTCTGTCAAATTAAAAGCATTTGAAAGGGTCCAAACATCACATTTAAGATCACTCTCTCTATATCTTTATTTTAATAAGTGATGGCTTAGTTTTTTCATCCTTATGGAGCACAGGAGTTTATACTAGTGTCACATAGCTCTTGGGGTACAGCTGAAAAAGTTCATGATTATCAATTGAATTTTTGCCGTATTATGGACAAGACCTTCCTTACCAGTTGATGAAGACAGGACTGAAATCACATTCAACTTTACAGAAGGAAGTGCTTGGCTCTTTGGAAAAGAGAAAATCTGATTTGGAAAGGCCTCTGGAAGAAAAGCCAGTATCACAAATCAGGGTGCCTGTGACTGTTCTGCTGTCTTATCTCTGTCATTACTTAAACTAACACAGAGATTGGCATGTAGAGGGAAAACATAACTGTGCTCATGCTTTTTCTTCTCTGCAGTGTGATTCATCGTATTACATGCAAGATGAGTCTGCAACCAAGCAAGCCTTTCAGTAACGCCTCAGCATTTTATCTGGAATCTAAATTCTAGGATGTTGATACACGTATTTAGTTGAAACCACATTCCTCCTATGTGTTTTCCCCTCCATGGGAAAATGAAGTCCTCTCTGACATCCTCAGTAAACATCTGTGTCTTACATATTGGTGAATTGTACTTTAAAATGCTAATGGAGTTTTCCCAATGAACATGAATACAACAGATTCACTTTGCCTGTAACATTTGTCCTGTCTCCAGAGTAGCTGTAGCTAGTGGCACCATTGTTTTCATAGAATCGTAGAATCATGGGGTATCCCCATTTGGAAGGGACCCACAAGGATCATTGAGTCCAGCTCCTGGCCCCACTCAGGACCACCCAACATCCAAACCCTGTGTCTGAGTGCGCTGTCCAAATGCTCCTTGCACCCCATCACTCAGGGCCGTGCCCAGTGCCCTGTGCAGCCCGTTCCGTGCCCACCGCGCTGTGGTGCAGCACTGTCCCTAACCCCCAGCTGCCCCTCCCCTGACAGCTCCATGCCGTTCCCTCGGGCCCTGTCGCTGTCACACAGAGCAGAGCTCAGCGCTGCCCCTCCGCTCCCTGTGAGCGCTGCAGCCGCCAGCAGGCCTCAGCTCCTCTGAGCTGAGCACACCCAGGGACTTCATCCGCTCCTCATACACATTGTCCTACAGACCCTTCACCACTTTCATAGCCCTCCTTTGGATGCACTCTAATGCCTTTATGTCCTTGCATGTGACAACCAAACCTGCGAGGTGTGATTCTGGCTGTATGTACTGTTGGTTTATTCAAACAACAGTGCAATGAACTCATTCCTGCACTCTTACATCTGTATTTTACCAGCTGGGCATGGGGAAAACAATACATACTACTCTGAAAAACACAAGGCTTTCATCTTCATGATACTTACATTTATGGAGGAAGAAGTATGAGCCGTAAATGAAAAAGAGTGTCTTGTGTTAGTAGCTTATTATCTAGAAGTACGAATAAGTCCTGTTCCACTTGTGAGAATGCTGATGTTGAGAAATGCGTGTTACATTGCACAGACACATACATAAATCTTAAATCCAGGATCAGCTCTGTCTTCCATTGAAGCAGTTAGAAAAACTGCCAATGATTTCCATAAGCATAAAATTATGTCCCATCTGCTTTTTTTTTTTTTTTTATAAATCAGTTCAATACATTCAAACACATCTTTACAATAATCTATTTACAATGTAATTCCTTCCAACCAAGTGTTACTTTAATTGCGTATCTCACATTCCCAGAATGTTTCTGGGCCTTTACTTCAAATCTGTGGCTTTCAGAATGACAAGGCTATTGTTTTGGAACACTAGTACATCTACCATGAAGAGAAATGGCCCTTTGCATTTCTTACAAAATGGCAATGCTCTGCCAGAACAGCAATTCAGAAATTCAGAAAGAGAGCTACTGACATATATTCTCATTGAAGGAAAATTAATGTATATATTGTAATGTGGGAGATATTGTCTTAACAAACAGCTTTAAATAGCAAAAGTTTGCTCAGTGCTGATGGTAGCAGATGAAAACAATAAAAATACTGAAAATAAACCAAACATACCCTCCCCAGAAATAACCTTTTTTATTTAAAGATAAAAGAATAAGGAATTGGCTACTTGCCAGAGGGTATATACCCCTTTCAAGCTCTGTAGTCAGAGTCATACCATTAGTTATAGATGACAGCATGAGGTTTAAAAACAAGTGGTTTCAACCTCACCTTTAGGCTGAAATGAAGCAAATGTTTTATTCTCGGGGAGCACTACTCCAGCGCTTTCTAGAAGGATTAAATCAAAAACTGAAAGCAGGTGTCCTTTCAGGGCAGAGATATTGCTTGACAGTCACAGCAGTAGCAGTAGGAGTGGTCTTCAGGATTAAGGATATCCCATTTACATTATTATTTCTGTTATTAACTCTTCTTTATTTAATCGTAAACAGAATGGATAGCAATGCTTTTTGGAAAAATGAAATACTGTGCAGATTCTTCTCAAGCTTTTTTCCATATGCAGTTATTTATATTTACACTACAAATAGCAGACTAAATACACAGGCCCGACTCTTATTTTACATAGCTTCTTTTTTCTAAGCCTGGGAATCTGAGTATTTGCTAAAACGTAGGACATGATACTTTGATACGGCCTGTCTGCATCAGGCTAGAGGGTATAGTTTTCATCCCATTCTGATCTGGCAAACCATGTGGGAGTCTAAGAAGAACCTTGGACATCTCAAGTATCATGAGTGTTTTGACCACTGAGTCAAGGTTTAGAAGTCTACACAAAGTGTATGGAAGTGGAAAATCAAGTCCACTGTGGGTACACTCTGACAGTTATGTGGGCTTACTTACAAATGTAATTCAGATTCTATTCTCCAAATTGACTACATGAAGTAATATATGTTGTAAAGAATATTCTTCAACGTAAGCATTTGCATAAATTGTCACGAAACAGTTGTTTTACAGAACCTGTCTCTCATTCACTGTAATACAATTCTTGCTCAGATATCAAGTCTTCCAAATTACGAATTCAGTATTAGAAGTGGATATTATGTGACAAGGAAGGCCAAAGCCAATCTGAAATTGGATCTGGCAAAGGAGATAAACGATAATAAGGAAGTGTTTTTATTTTTTTTTTTAAGTATGTCAACAACAAAAGAAAGACTAGGGAAAATGTGGATCCCCTAAATGAGGGGGGTGTTCTGATAAAGGGACATGCCAAGAAGGCAGAGATATTGAATGCTTTCTTTGCTTCTGTCTTCACTATGGGAACTCCCCCTTGGGACTCCTGGGCCGTGGGGGTAGGTGAGAGGGTCTTGGGAACTGACTCTTTGGTGAGGGAGGAGATGGTCCGAGAGCACCTAGGCAACACCAGTCTAAGTAAATCCATGAGTCCTGAGGGAGTTGGCAGAGGTGATTGCTGAACCTCTCTCTACTGATCTTTAAGAGGTCTTGGAGAATGGGAGAGGTGGCTGAAGACTGGAGGATAGCCAATGTCACTCCAGTCTTCAAAAAGGGCAAGAAGCAGGATCTGGGGAACTACATGCAGGTCAGCCTCACCTCCTTCCCTGCAAAGATGATGGAACAGCTGGGGTTCATTAAGAAGTGCGAAGCCAGCAGGCTGAGGGAGGTGATCCTCCCCTCTACTCTGCCCTGGTGAGCCTCACCTGGCGTACTGTGTCCAGTTCTGGTCTCTGTGGTATAAAATGACATAGATCTCCTGGAAAGAGTCCAGTGGAGGGCTACAAAGATAATAAAGGGCCTGGAGCACCTCTCTTATGAGGAAACACTGAGAGACCTGGGACTGTTCAGCCTTGAAAAAAGAAGACTCAGAAGGGATCTGATCCATGTCTATAAATATCTAAAAAGCAGGAGGCAAAGGGACGAGGCTGGACTCTTCACAGCAGTCTGTAGTAATAGGACGAGGGAAATGGCCGCGAAGTGATGCATAGGAAGTTCCACACAGTGACAGAGCACTGGCACAGGCTGCACAGAGAGGTGGTGGAGTCTCCTTCTCTGGAGACGTTCCAGACCCACCTGGATGCCTACCTGTGCAACCTGGGCTAGGGAGCTGCTTTGGCAGGGGGCTGGACTTGATGAACTCTAGAGGTTCCTT